>JAKKPZ010000336.1:0-52510 GCA_022814885.1 Ditylenchus destructor
TTGTACATATTTCCCCCATACGTAATTATGAAAAGAATCATCCGCACTATACAGCAGCCTGCTATAATTTTAATTTTATTCTGTGTATTTATTTTATGCATAAAACTTAGCAAAATATATCAAGCCGAAATTGATTTTCATTCTGTCTCTCTCAACTGAGTCTGTATAGAGAAGAATTATACGTGGTTTTAAGCTTATTCTTTACTATATATTACTTATCGAATATTTTAATTTCACATTCACAGCATAATTGAGAAAATAAATTTAACTAATATCAAGGACGTATTATTTTTAATGGATACGAAGAGCCGTAATGGATCATGTATAATTTTAAAAATGTACTCAAAAAACTAAATGCATGTTCGTGTAGATCTCGTCAAGATACGTTGGAATTATGATAATGTCATGTATCGGAAAATATATCGAAAATATCGGAGAAAAATAACACAGAAAATCTGAATTATACAATTTTTCAATTATGAAATAATATAACCATGGGGCTTATATTAGAGAAAATACGTCAGGTAATATCACAAAGTTAAATTAAATACAGTCTCATTAAGAAATACTTCAAGAATGGTGTTTCTCGTGTTAATAAAATGTTATTATTTGCAGCTATTAGACATGTATCCTTGAGTCACATGATAAACAATTCAGTTGGCAAATGGAAAAAAAGAAGTTATGCGTTACATGATTTTATTCCTGCCCTAAATATCCTATATGAAAAATTTACTAAAAAGCTTCCAAAAGTTTATAGCCCTTGCAGAGTATTGTACATATCTGTTAGACAACAACAATAACTACTTATTGAAAGCGACGAGTTTGTTGAAGGACCAGGTTCATGTTGTGAAATGGAAAAACGGCGAAAGTTTCGTATACTTATTTCTACCTTTCTTTATTTTTATCTATTGTATGTACAGTCGAACCTCGATATACCGCACACACGATAAGCCGCACTTTCGATTTACCGCACAAATCTGGCTGGAACGGATTTTTTCCATACAAAATTATCTCGATATACCGCATTTTGTGCGGTTAAACTCGATATACCGCACAGATTTTTACGGAACCAAAGTGAAATTTCCAAGTAAAATTTTTCTTTTATCCGCACAAAGAAAAATGGTTCTGTTTTTGGCGCAAATTTGAATTTTTATACAAAATTTTCCTGTTTTTTATCAAATTTTTCAAAATTTTTTCAAAATTTTTGCCATATTAGGTAAAAATTTTGCAAAAATCGGTCAAAATTTAGTAAAAAAAATCAAAATTTTTTGAGGGGGCATTCAAATTTTATTTTTTATTTAAAAAAAAAATGAAAAAAATATAGGAAAATTTTTTTATCCGCACAACTTTGAAGGGGGAAGGGGTTTTTTTTGCATCCAAAATTCTCTCGATATACCGCACACCCGATTAACCGCACTTTCGATATACCGCGCAAAATCGCCAGTCCCGATGTGTGCGGTATATCGAGGTTTGACTGTAGTTAGTTATTATATTCAATTTTATATTAGATTTGAACTAAATAATTTGACTGGTATACCGCCTCAGAGATCTCCAAGTGTGTGTAAAGAAATTTAATTTCTAATACACACAAACAATGAAATGTAATGCTGAACTATTAGATATTCATTTTAACTTAACCAAGTTAAGAGATAACGGTACAGACAGAGTGGGTTTTCTCTCACGATTCATAATACTTCTATAGTTAATAACTTTATAATACATAAGTGAACCATCTAACAAATTTTTTATTATGTATCTATTAACAATATTACGCTTACCAAAAATCTGGATAGGTTTTATACGGTATTACCCATATCAGGAGTTAACATTGTCACTAACAACTAAAAGTGTAAAGTTCTATCCTACTGTAATTTTAATTAAATTTCCATTAAAACAAAACAACAATTTCACAAGTCGCACATGAGCGCATGTGATAATAGCTATTATGCTAATTATTTATATTATTTACAAGGACATACCGTGATCTTTAGCAAATTAAATGAGTAATCATTTATTATCAACAGCGTAAATGACGGAATAATAACATGAAGGGTGATAAGTTCAGAAATCATTTGATGGATATTATCTATCAGCATCAACTTATATTTTAACTAAAACAAACTTTTTAACAACATCACAAATATACAGATGATTCTAGCTTTTGTTTTCGATATGATGCACTCACTATGATGCATTTCATATAAATAGTGAACTGAATTACTAACTTCGCAATTTTTCAATTTCATTTAACCTTACTTTATTTTATTATCATCATAATAGCTGTGTGCAAACACTCGCTACTTTTTGTCTTCATTGCGCTACCCTAGCCCAAGTCATAAAAACCACAGTTTTTATTAGGTTTTTCGGTTTTTTCAGTTTTGTAATTTTAAATTCTCTGGATTTTTTACATTTTTAGTCTATAGTTTAGTTTAAAATCTATAAAGCCTAAAAACTCTAAAAAACTCCAATCCCGGAAAAATTTGACGGACGTTTGCCACATAAAGTCCCCTATCGATCTATCAATTTCGACAATCCTGCCGCGATCTAACGTGTATCCTAGAGTTGAGACCACGGCAGGATCTCTGTCGGCTTTGTTGTTCTATATATATATACATGTGCGCAATTTTAATTAGTTATTCGAATGTTGACTCTTTTTTTAGCACTATTTTCTAACAATTTCTGAGAAAACGACTTTTTCTGATTTCAAAAAGACGAACTAAAAACGCACATCCACGATGGACGGACTGAACCTCTCCTGAGGCAAGCAAGCAGACTACCTGTCTATCTACTCTGTCTATCTTCTCTTGCGACTGCTCTCCACCAAAACGACAGTCTATAAAACCTACGACGTCGAGCGCCTAGTCAAGACTCGACCAGACGCATCTAAAGACTATTGATTATCTCCTATAACAGCGCGTTGTTTATACTTTTTCTCATTTCTAATTTTTAGCGTCTTATTTTTCGAAAAAAAGCTCAGAAATTAATGAGAAAACTTTGCGCAGTTATTATATTTGTTTGTATTGTTTTGGACGTGTTCCAAGCTCCTCCCATATACGATTACTATGTAGCTGTGCACGATTGGTGGACACCTTTAAACCCGCTGCGGTGTAAAAGCGGAATAGTTTGGAAATACGTGAACTTCACAGCGCAACAAGAAGTTCGCCCGATGAGTAAGTTGAGTTTTACGGTAAACAAAATTTTGAGTAAGGCAATCGCTTTTTATAAATAAGGACGTGTGATTAGGCCTATCCTTGGTTTAGGTCACATAACACTTTTCACTCGACGTATTTTTCGTAAAAATAAATTTTTATACTAACATTTCGGCCAAAATAAATTTGTTATTTAAATTGGATATCCATCAAAAAATTGGTTGGAAATACTGTTTTACTGAAAATTTTGTGTCGTAAATACTAGGCCTCGGCGAGTCCAAGTCCGCTCTCTATGTCTGTACTAAGCCTATACTTAAACCATTGTTTTCGGTTTTCACATTATATTTCTATAAAAAAAACAACACCATAAAATTCAGCCTAATAAAAACATAGTTAGAGTGCATAACGCGAGCTTTCTTACCTTTCAGTTTGTCCCGCAACGATTGCTTGTTTTGATAAATTCTGCATAATTCCCTCTGAATCATAGTTGTTTTTCTGCGTACCGCATTTCTTCTAATTGAACTTCCTAAAATTGAATTTTTATTAAGAATTTTGCTTTTTTTATCATATTTTGAAAAATTCTAATATTAAAAATTTCCGCAAAAATATACGCAAATTCAATGTAAAAAATTCAATGTAAAAAATTCAAAATTTCGCCAAAACTTCTTGGTCGTCAATTCAAAATTGGTTTTAATTTTCACCAACCGAGAAAATTGGCCGCAAATCTAAAAAATTTGATCGCGTTATTCACTCTACAGCGATATTTGAAATTTGGCGAATTTATCCGCCAGTATGAATGAAATTAACTATAATTTTTTCTTGAATATTAATATTATTTAGTTTTTTAGATTTTTTCTAAAGAAATCAAACTCATTATTTGATGAGAAGTCTTATATGAGAATTATCGGTCTTTTATTATAAACATTTTCAGAATGTGAGCCTAAACAGAGCAATCCATGCGGGACAAATACAGCCCACAGATGCACTGAGTTTAAACATAATAACGATAAAGCACACTTTTGTTGTCCACCTTAGTATTGTTTGCCTATTCTCTGTGATAAACTTGTACCTGAATCAACGAAAGCGATCACGCCGTTTGAATTGGAGCGTTACTTGGTGATCATTTCCATAAAAAGGCTAATTCTTTTCATACTCCACTTATAGTATAACAAGTTTCATGCTTATAGATTTTTATCTATATGTTTTCGTGTTGTTTGAATCAATAAATACAAGTATTATAGTAAATTCTCGTACTAAGAAATAAAAAAATTTGATGACGCACTCAGGATTTGGGAACGAATTTTCATATTTTCCTAACTGTTTTGGCAACTCAGTTGAAAACTGGCAAAAGTTTTCATGCAAATTTATTAAGTGAGCTGGCATAAGTCGTGTACTTTACAGAGTTTTTAATGCCGCAAAAGCGAAAGTCTTACTTGCTTCCCTTGGTGCATGGCTTAGTGCGAGATACCAGATCAGCTCAGTTAAGCAGCGTTGGGCTTATCATTTCGTTATAAAAAATGCTTTCTAGTCCATTTTACACTTATTAAAAAATATTGTATCATTATAAAATACAATTTTGCCTTGGGGACTAAGGAAAAATTTTGCTCAAAAATAGATTCTATTCAATGGAATAGGGTAGAATCGAAAAAAATTGAGCACACACTTTATTCGATCCATTGATCAGCAGGGGTCCAACGACCCCCTGCTGATACCTATTGAAATCTCGTATGTAATAGAGAGATACCTCTAAAATGGTAGATTTGTATAACAGTCTCTCTATGGATTTGTCTTTCTATGCACACACTCACTTGGGACCATGTGTGTGTGCTTAACGAACCCCTGCGGTGGCAGTAATTGGTCTAACTGTCTGTAAGTTTATGTATATTTTATTTAATCGCAGGATGCGTATACTATGAGTTCGTATACTACTGTTATACTATATTACGCAATACTCTTTAACAATTACATTGGGAAGAGAGAGAGAGAGACCATTTAGGCTCATAGATTTGTCTAACTGTCTTTTACGCATTTACGAGCACACTCTACTGCCCATTAAACCCATTTGGGACCGAATGCATCCTGGGCCCAATAATTTGTCTAACTGTCTGTAATCTGGACACGCTGATACGCAACACACTTTGTCGTTGGTTGAAGGTAAGCAAGCTCCTTACCTTTTAACTGGGTAATCAATAGATCCTGAAAAACTTATCCAATATTTAAGAGCTGGTTATTCCGGAAAAGACATTATTTTTTCTGGATTTTTCATTTTACTAATTTGAAAGTATTCCTCGCGATGGTTATCTTCTTCACCTTTGCGCTAATTTTCCTATACCTGGATCATTCATTAGGAGCGCTACCGACTAACATTAAGCAAGAATTGGAGCCAATATACAAAGCGACCAGTGCGGACCAAGCTCACGATATCTGGAATGATCACCTGATCCGCGATAAACAATACAAAGAACTGGACCAAATCTGGACCGACGTTGACAATCAAAGGAGCGATTTGACGGCAGAAGTGATGGAATATTTGCATAAAAATGAGATGAAAGACAAATCTTTTGTGATGGCATCGACGTCATTGTTCATCGAACTGGCTATGGTGTGCCTTGGAGCTGGTGGAGAGACTTTGAAACAGTGTAACGGTATTTTGGGAAAAGGTATGTATAGGTGGAAAACAATTAATTACGTTTTGTAAACGTAGCGTACGGTAAATTTATGCGAAGGTCACACAAAAAATTTGAAACGTTTTCAGAAGTGTTTGATTCATAGCCAAGACCCAGGGCTACCTTATGGTACTAAACACTTATGAAAGCTTCTAGAATTTTTTCATATGATACATTATTAGATTTTTATTACGCCGCGCAAGCCCAAGCCTAAGCTCAGGCCTGCACGGGCCGGTGTCAGCCGACCGTAGGCTTAGGTTTAACGCTAAACCCTTATATGGGCTTAAGCTTAGAATTGACTTTGATAACTTTGTTTGCCTATATCCTAGGATCATTTAAGACCAATCTTAAAGCTTCAGTTAGAGAGCCCGTAAACCTACCGAGTACCAAGTTTACTATTGGGTCATTTTTAAAAAAAATGGCCTGGAAGTAAACAACAGTCACGAAGTTCGATTGAATTCCCCGGTATGCAGCCTTCGCTGGAAGCTTCTCTTTGCAGGGGGCGAAGAGAGAGAAAGAGACGCGAGACATTTTTTGTGTGAGAACGGTTTTTTGCATAAGAAAAACCTCTCTCACAAAAAATGTCTCGCGTCTCTTATCTTCTCTTGTCCGTTTTCAAAGAGAAGCTTCCAGCGAAGGCTGCATAGCCGGCAATTCAAATCGAACTTCGTGACTGTTGTTTACTTCCATGGCCACTTTTGTTTTGAATGACCCAATATCCTAGCGCTATTTACGCGAAAAAATTATTCAAATTTGGTAGATTGGCGAAAAATACAAGTTTTTCTCAAAAAACATTATTTGCACTGAGAAATTCGAAATATACGTTTCGATTTTGCTCGGCGCAAATTTCTCAGGATACTTCTTGAAGAATTTCATTGATATAACCACTCAATACTGACTAAACTTTTATTTCAGGCGCACCTGCGGAAGTCATACACGTCATATATCACATGATCTCGAAGCACCAAATGGATCAGACCAACACTCAATTTAAGCTGAGACTGCTCAATTTGATTTATGTCGACAAAACGTTTCCTTTGAAGAAAGACTGCGAAGAAGGTTTCAACAAGATTTTCGCTCCTTCGGAGATTCACAACGTCAGCTTTGCAACTCACAACGATGTCGTCGCTAGAGCAAAGGTTTGACTGTTTAGATGGCGATTATTTTGTCTTATCCTGAATATTGTTTGCAGGATATTAATGACCAAGGAAGAAATCATTGCGAGATGGAACAGCTGGTAACGGAATCGGAACTCGAAAACACCGTGTTTGTTAACATTGAGTTTGTTAATATAGAATTCTCGATTTAGGCTCAAGCTTTAAGTTTGAAAAGGACATTCAATTTATTAAATTTGTTTCAAATTCTTCAAAAATTTTGACTTAGGGGTCATTAGTGAGACCCGAGATTCGAAAGAACAGGGTGTAAAACTTCTTACATTTAGGGTGCAACGATTTTGATTTCCAAAAAATAATTCGGTTCATAACGAAAAGAAATTTTTGCCATAGCCACCAGGATTTCATAAATTACGATATCGTTGATGTAAGTCTTATAAGGTCAAAAAGTTTATCAGGCGACCATGATTCGGACTTTTTTTGAAAAATATTCATTTTATATTACGGTAATGATATCAAAACGTTCATAGATAACATTGCATCATCAATAACAGATCAAATTTTGCTGTTTTTTTACCAAATTTGGAAAATTTTAGCAAAATGTTGAAAACTTCATCTAAAATTTGGTCAAAAATAAAAAACAAATTTTTTCAATAATTTTTGTCTCAAATTCAAAATTGGTTTAAATTTTCAAAATTTTAGTAAAAATTGCTCATAACTCGGAGAAATTCTTCAGAAATAATAAAAAACTTTTGCGTCAAAAATAATTAAAGCCCTCCCCTATATTTAAAGCTTCCCACTGAGTGGTTTAAAAAATTAAAGCCCCGGGCTTCAAATACATAGTATACGGTATTCCAGCCAGTTTCTTCTATACTCGTACGTCTTATAGGATGTTGCTCATCAGTGCCGTGCGTTTTTCTGGAAAATGGGTGACTCCATTCCCAAAGGTCGAGGATCAAAAATTCACTAATGAGAAAGGAGAAGTTACACAGGTATGTTGTTTTATGCTCCAATAATGCCAAATTTATAAAAATAGTTGTAACACAGGTTAGCATACTTGCAGGTAAGAATGATGACTGGCATTGAGCAAGAAATGATATACGACGAAACTGACGACTATCAAATGGTGGCTTTGCCATACAATACCAGCGGTGAAGAGCATCTTGCCCCGTACCTGGTGATATATTTGCCCAAGGAACACAAAACCGTTACGCAGGTGCTAGAGAAACTGAAATCGGGTGGCAAATTAGTGAATACTTTTCAAGGAAAACTTACAAGCTATTTCGGGAAAGAGCTTGTTAAGGTACGGATTTTTATGAAAGTAAAACAAAAGGTAATGTTACCTTTGCAGCTGTCAATACCCGAGATTGCAATTGACAACAAGGTACACTTGGAAGATGCGATGAAGGCGTTGGGATTCAAGAACGGGTTCAGTGCAAAGGGTCCGAACAAGGCAGACTTCAAAAATTTGTCAGAGAAAGGCGAAGAAACGTACATTTCTGCTTGGTGGCAAGATATTTTCATCAAAGTGAGATTTTTGGCACATTTTTGTTTTTTAATCAAATGTTTTAGGTTGACAAAACTGGAACTGAAGGAGGTTGGTACATTGTTTGACTACTTTATACCCTATGAAAAGTTCTGAATATATTAAAAATTTGTGTCGAATATTCTTAAAGAGTTGTGTTTAAAATCTTTTTCCTATGACTATGGAAAATATTTTTCGAGGTATTTCTCAAAATGTTTCAACACCTTCAGAACTGAAGGAGGTTTGGACATAGTTCTCTACCTTTTTACCGAACGGACATTTGGTCTTATAGAAAATTTTCGTAATAGAAAAATTTTCTTAAAAACACGAAAAGCTTTTCCAAAATAACGGCGGGGAAAGTTTTGCAATTTTTAAAAGTTTTGATAAACTGTGCTTAACAGTTTTACGGTGAGATTAGGTCTCAAACTAATTCTTGAGTTGAAAAAAGAAGATAGTTATCTCGCAATCCTCAAATTGTTTCACAATTCCCTAAATATGATTGTATCAAAGTTTCAATTTTTAGTACTTTGATACCTTAAGATTTACATTTCCATTAATCTGAAAATTTAAGGAACAAACAACGCACAATACTCAGGCATGAGATCGGCAAGAGGATTAGCTCCTCCTAAGCCCAAGCCATTTACCGCTAACCGCCCATTCCTGTATATGGTTGCCGACGGCTTCGGCAACATAATTCTCAATGGAATCTTTATGGGCGAGAAGATGAAGGAGAAGAAGCCTGAGGCCCAAAAGCCGAACGCTGCTGAAGCGCCTAAGCCGAAAGATGCGCAAAATTCTAACGGTGCCAAAAAACCTGTGGCCGGTAAACCTGGCAAGTAAAAGTGTCATCGTGATCAGCGTCCAGAATCAAATTCTGGAACAATCCTGGATCAGTGAATCCCTTCAATGAATTAAAAAACATTCCTTTAAAACATATACTCTCAATTTTTCTCATTAGTATTACGTCTGATATTCAATTATTTGTGATTGAAAATGAATTCCGTAAAATGACAATAAACTTTTCTATCAATCCCTTTATCTTTGATCAAGGCGAACAGGGATGGGCGAGCTTTGGATTTTCCGATTCGAGCTTCGAGTTTCGAGCTGGCAAAAAAATTTCGAGCTGCCAAAAACACCGAGGCTCGCGAGCTTCGAGCTTGGAGCTGGAGGAAGGCAATTTTTCAAATTTTTTTTGTCATTTTTTTTCATTTTCTGCCAGTTGTTTGCAATTTAATACTTTTAGTTACCACAACACAAGAAACAACTTTACTCAAAAGCAAAAAACAGCGCTGCAGGCGGAAATTTTTCAATTTTTGCCGTCTTAATATAAAAATTTGCATTATTTTTAAAATACATAAAGAAAAATGGTATCGAAATTGCGCCGCAGGCAAAAATTTTGCGTGAAAAAGTTGGATATTCACAAAAAATTTCAAAAAATTTTCTCCGGCCGCGCCCTCTCGGGCACGGCCGACCAAGTGCATTCTTAGGGGTGCCTGGCTCGAAGCTCGGTTTTTTTTGCCTCATTTTCGAGCTTCGAGCTGCCAAAAACACCGAGGCTCGCGAGCTTCGAGCCTCGCCCATTCCTGGTGCCGAAATCTCGCGCATACATTGGTATTTTTTAATCGAAACAATTTGATCTAAAAAAGATGCCTACGTATGCAGTTTAGCGTTTTTTTATCTAATTTTCAACTCAGATTTGACAAAAGAATCCCGTTTTATGGCGATATGTTGAGCCCAGCATTGCTTAATGCTTGGGCCACGCAAAGAATGGAAACTGGACTGGGTTTTGTGTATTATTCTCTTCCCAGTCTCTAGTTTAATCACAGTCTCTCCTTTGTTTTGCGTATTTCAGTGCTCTCTACAAAACCCAGCGAGCAACCCATTTCGTAAATCCAGTCTGCACAAAGCTCGCTGTGCTGCTTTGATTTTCTTTCTAGAATTGTTCTTCTTTGTGTACACCCAAAATGAATTTGTCTTCACTGCAAAGAGCATTACAGCGCAGACATGAGAATGGGTTTGTGTATGCCTTTGTCTCTGTCGAAAAGACGTGTTTCATGTCTGCTTTACAACGCAGCCCATTCTGTAGAGACTACAGTGCTGTGATAAAACATAGGCTAGGGAAAAGAAAAATACAAAACCCAGTCCAGAATCCATGCTTGCGTACACGTAGTGTTAAACGAACCACGACTTAAGTAAAGACTAGAGATTTCACGATATGAAGGCACTTCTGGAAGCACAACGAATAAAAAGTCATAATGCTTTCGGTTTCCCAAACGATTTACAAGGCTCATAGCTAGATGAAGCAGAATTGTCCTATTTTGAAGTTCTGAATCTTTATTGGAGATTTCTCAACCTTACTAAAGTATTTTTTCAAGTAATATAATCGAGGTTTTATCTGGCACTCTGAAACATAATCGTCAAAGGTATTTTATTTGCAATCAATGTCAGAATAAGTTTTATTGAAAAAAATGTAGCGTGATATATGTAAAAATAATAGGTAAACAAATATAAATTCAGAGATAAAGTAGAATAAGACATATAATGATACGAAATACAACAATATGAAACTTTCAATATAGATGCTTTCAATTTCTCAGCCGAAACGTTCCTCCATATACTCCTCGAGAAATGTATGAACAAATGCGGGAAAATTGACGAATTGCTGCGCTATTTGTAGAGCACTCATTCGATCGAACATCTGACGCTAAAATAAAAACCAATTACGCTGGCTAATTAAAAATCATCTTACCAAGATATACAATTGATAGCGGATCGGTTGACCGGTGAGGAACTGATATGCGGCTGGACGGTTCAGTTGAAAAAGATGGTCGAAATGGCGAGCCTTTCGAACCTTCTGAAAATTAAGAAGTTAACTACAAGTATTGCATATGAATTTGACCGCAATAATTTCCTATTAAAAATAATTCCATTTATTTTCCAAAGACATTTTTTACAATTACCTCTGGAATGCTCCTTAGAAAGACGTAGTGGATATGATAGGACATCGTGAATAAGGAATATTTACTGCTATGAGGGAAAAAGTTGGCTATTTCTGCTAAGACCTCGTTGGGGAGCATTTCAATATAAAACTGGTTGAATTTAGAAAAGGAATTAACAATTCTGTAATGTTAGTGAAAACTAAGAACTATTATTTTATCGTTAAAATTACACGTCAATCAAAAATTTCATATCGCACATTCCCAGGAAAATCATATGTTAGACGGAATTTGACACAAATTCGCATCATTTAAATGCGCGTCATAAAAGAAAAACTTAATAATATACACATCACAAATGTCACGGAAGGCGCGTGAAACCAGCATCACATTACGAGAGAGAATGGGTTTGTGTATGCCTTTGTCTCTGTCGAAAAGACGTGTTTCATGTCTGCTTTACAACGCAGCCCATTCTGTAGAGACTACAGCGCTGCGATAAAACATAGGCTGGGGAAAAGAAAAATACAAAACCCAGTCCAGAATCCATGCTTGCGTAGCCCTAGTGTAACTTGACAAATCGGATAATGAGAATCTCCACACTGCACTTTTCGCAGTGCTGCGTTTTGTGTACTTTATCCTGGTAATTATACTTTACGAAGTGGCTATACGATTACTATACTGCGCACTGTAAACGTTTTTTAAGTAATGAATGAAATTATTTGTTTCATATCGCTATTGAAGAAAAAAATTTTGGAAATGAAGCGGCGTTTGACAAAAGACGGTTTTATTTGAGACAAATTTTGATTCATAAATTCACAAAATTAATATGTTTTCTGTCAAAAACCGCACCATTTCCATAAAAACAATTTCCATAAAAACCGTTCATTTCGCATATTTGAATAGTTTCATCCATAAATTTCTGAAAATGCGTTTCTTTTACATATTTGTCCTTTATTTCCTAGTCCAGGATTCCTTTATAGAAACAAATGGCCAGACCCAAGGTCAGTTTATGCCTCCGCTACGTACGTGGGAATTGGTCGTATTTTTTATTTTCATACTAGTGGCAGTTGATGACTTTTCCAAAAATGTAGGGCCAAGTGTCTAGTTTCTAAATGCCCAAGAAAAACATTTTTACCTCTATTTAACCCCTAAAATATGCAACTCCCTCTGAAAATCCCCGAAAAATAGGACTCTCGCTTTTTCATATGCAAATTCAGACATAAACATAAATGAAGTCTGACTTCTGGATCAAGTGCCAGACAGGTAATACATAAGTGCTATGGCCATTTCATAGTGCATAACGCCAAAAGGCGCCAACTCAAACCACGCTCTCAATTCAATTGATCCGAACTGCATAGGAATATCCATAATGACACTCTCGCATATAAGAGATACTAAGGGTAGGATAAAAATGTATCGAAAATTGCAGGTTTGTGTATCCAAAAATGCTACAACGCTGACGTGAATTGCCTTTTGACCTGCAATGTGGATCCTGCATGTCAAGCCGCCTGCGCAAACCGCTACAATGAATGTGTTGCAGGATGCCCGACAAGAGAACCTGATAGGTGCTGTAACCAATGTCCTGACGATCCGACTTGTGTCGAAGAACGTTGTTGCAAATACAATTGTCATTGCCGTTGAGATCTAGAAAATGAGAAACATAACGTCGCGAAAACGCGCCAGTTTTTGAAACCAGTTTTTATTTTTATTGAACTTTGAAATAAAAAACTTGTTAGAATGAATGTTGTATTCACGTGCAATTACGTTTGCCATAAAAATGCGAGTAAATCAGTTCACAAGAACGCGATGCTCCGACTATGTAAGTTCATTCCGAACGTTCCAGACCAGAGCCTGCTTCACAATATTTTCTGTCTATACCGAGGTCTTCTTATCCATGCGCTCATTCTAATAGGAAAAGGTTTCGACTGAAAATTTTTAGTCTAATAAGGCCCGCTCACATTTTTTATCGGTCTCTAGAGGAGTTACCCCGTCACCCAAAATGTACAGTGACCTCGATTTACCGCTTTGGCATACAGTTAAATTTGGGGGGAAATGAAATATTTTGCATATATATTTTTATAAATTGAAATATTTTACACATCCGCAGCTTCTTATATTGGCCCCGGTATGTACTGTTAAAAATTGGGGGAATAAATTTCTAAAATGCCTGATGTTCAGTAAAATTTCCGGTAAAGCTATTGGGAAACCTCCGCGTTATAATCCCTCCGGAGAAGCACTGGAAAAGTACTCTGCTCGGGAAGAGTAATAGCAAAAATAAGTAATAACAAAAATAATGTCGAATAAGCTCATAACATTCCTTCTTTCCGAGAAAACATACTATCAAATTGATTGAAAGAATCCCTCAGGAAAAGAATAATATGTATGAGTCATCACATAGCAATATGTTTATGGCCGATTTTTCTGGAAACGCTTCCTTTGTATAGCACCGGCGCTACTAAACAACAGACATTTGATCGTCACAAAAAACATCGAAAATGAAAATGCGTTTCTTTTACGCTTTTGTCTTTTATTTTCTAGTCCAGGATGTATTTATTGAAACAAATGGTGAAAGTCAAGGTAAAACAGTTATTTTCTCCTAATAAATCTCAATTAATATGGGGGTAATTGCAGAGGTGCTCGGGTGAGAAATTTATCCGTGCAAGTTTTTCGAAAAGTCCCAAAAATACCCTCTGAAAACAAAATTTTTTGATAAAAATATGTCGTACGTTTTAAAAGTGACTGATGACCGGCTATTAGGAGAAATATTGCTGAAAGCGGTTCCTACGCGCGGGAAACAGTTTCACTCCTATAACTCCCTAGTACCTATGATTAGGCTTAGAATTCAGTTTAGAATTATGAAATTATGTCTAGTATTATGTATAAAATCCTCACCACTTTCGACTAAGGGATACATTCGGGGGTATTGTTCTTGTGCGTAAACTTAGGTTTGATCTATAATTAGTCGTATATCCTTAGGATAAAAATCCGGGCCTGGGATATAAGCTTGGGGTGAGAATCCTAAGCAACACTCTCCCATCTGAATTGATCAGCGCTGTATAGAAATATCCATCCAATTGCCTATCAGGTCCAGGAAATGTAAATGTATTTAAAATTACAGGTATATGTATCCAAAATTGCTACAACGCTCACGTGACATGCCTTTTAACGTGCAACGTGGATAGTGCATGTCAAGCTGTTTGCTCAAGCCTTTACGATGAGTGTGTTCCGATGTGCCCGCCATTCAAACCAGTTTTACCGGAATGCTGTGAACGCGGCACTTGTCACGATATGAAGATTTGTTATTGAAATAAAATTTGAAATAAAACCCTTTTTAAAATAAATATTGTATGTGATTTCTATTTTTATTTCACATTTGACAAAATATGACTTTATTCTGAGACAGTTTTTATGCAAATAGTTTATATTTAATACATAAAAAGCCTCAAAAAATAATTATGATTGTACCAATAGCAGCAATTGTTATTGTCAAACCAACTCTGGTTATTTGATTTCATGGATCAGTTACTTCAATTTCGCTTTTACAGGTTTTACGCATTTGTCAAGCGCAGTGTCACACTGGTATCCTTCACCGTGTTGATCCTCGCACCAAAGACTGCCTCTTCCTACGCCTAAATATTTGGAAGCTTTAATGTATAAAAAAATTTATGTTCGAGAATTTTTGAGCGTCAATTTAAATTAAATTTTTTTCAATAAAGAACTATAAACAAAAACGTCTTGGCCCAATTCTGAATGTATCCATATATAGAAATCGAATTCTGTACAAGAGGGGCGTCGCGTCTTCGGCGCGGTGTGGTCGAGCTCCATGGTGGAAAATCGGGCAAAGTAAAGGGGCCGTTTACCCCCTTTTGGTGTGTGTAGGGGGTCGGAAAAAATATCACAAGCTAAACCTACCCTAAAACGGGGGTATCCGCGATTTCAGCCCCATATGAGTGAAAATATTTTTCGGGACGGCTAACATTTGCAGCTTAGTTAGAGGGGAGACTAGAATTTTGTGGTGCAAACATCCCTATTTAGTATCAAGATTATGAGAAATGATTGCAAAAATGTGCGTATTAAAATAAATATTTTTTGATTATGATAACCCACCATAATTTCGAGTGAAAATAGGGTCCGGTATTATCGGAAAATCCAATCTTGCTTCCCAGTTATTAGCCATGGAATTTAAGAGATAAAAGAACTTTTTTCACGATAATTTGAGGTGGGGATGATCGAAATCGATAGAGCTCGACGGACTTCCGAGTGAAACTAATAGTTTTTTGACGTTTTCAAAGATATGAGTCATGTTGCATGAGGTCACGTGACCCAAATTATTTTGTAGTTATATGGGGTGGTACTTGGGGGAATTTGATAAGTTGTAGTGACCGACAAGAATATAAAACACGCCCATATCCAGGACTTTCCGGAATTCCGAAGGCCATAACTTCCCGGAACTCGCAATCTTTGTCGGCTGGACTGGTACCAATCGATTCCTCGCACGGAGAGGAAGCCACTTGTTTAACACCCGCCCGTATTCGAGCACGGACTCGAAAACTTCCTGTGTAAAAACCCCGAAAATACTGAAAAATCATGTTTTATCCATTTTCTTGGCAGGACCATCCCTATTCTGACATTTATAATCTCCTAAAATCATGGGTTTTCGGGAGGTTCTCGCTCGTTTTCTAGTCCCCCAAACAAGAAAGTTACAAACCTCGACTGACCGATTTTCACCTGGGGCATGGATTTTCGGCTCCGGGGCTGCTACTCGGTTAGATAAGACCCCCGGAGAAAAAATTTTTGAAATTCGCATGTTGGACCCCCTGTTTTTACCCCCTCAAAAGTGAGGCCACGCCCACTTTTTCGTGTATGTATGGACGGACGAGGAAGTTGTTTAGAAATTTCCAGCATGCGCCCAGAGGCGTGTGATACGTCAAACGATTCCTCTCGATGCGTAGGCGAAGGGAAAATTGTCAGATTCGAGATCGGACCACCCACGACGGAGTTATGGGCCCTGAGGGCATTTGTCGGGAAATGGCTGTATCTGGCGATTCTGACCACCTCCAGAGGCGAGTGAGGTGTCAAACGTTAGCTCTCGGTGAGCCAGGACGAATGGCACAAAAATTTTCGAGATTGGACCACACACGTTGAAGTTTTTTAGCCTGAGGGCATTTGTCGGGATTTTGGGTTCCTGACCACCTCCAGAGGCGAGTGAGGTGTCAAATGATAGCTCTCGGTGAGCCAGGACGAATGGTACAAAAATTTTTGGAGATCGGACCACCCACATTGCCGAATTTTGCCCTGAGGGCATTTCTCGGGATTTTGGGTTCCTGACCACCTCCAGAGGCGAGTGAGGTGTCAAATGATAGCTCTCGGTGAGCCAGGACGAATGGCACAAAAATTTTCAGACATTGGACCACACACGATGGAGATTTTTAGCCTGAGGGCATTTAGCCGTTTTTGGACGTTTGTGGTCGGGCGCGAAGCGCCCGACCTTCTCCCTTGGAATGTGAGGGAACTTAGAACATAGGTATATCTGTATTATACCCTTTAAAATCTATGCCGTTTTCTAGACGGCCGCAGGCCGAGTTCTTTTCGCGTAGCGAATACCAAAAATTGATTCATATTAACCCAATTAAAATTTATTGACCAACGAATTCAATCTAAACCACGAATATAGACTCCCGACAGCTAGCCGAGCTCAGCTCGGCTAGTAAACTTACAATAGCGAGATTCAACTTCGACAACCATTGCAAGAAACAGTATTGCCAACATCAAAACTATCCAGAAAACAGCGGTGATATTTCTTGATCCAGTGCAAGTTGTCATTTTCGAATAGAATTAAAATTAAAACGAAGAACGAGTATAGAAAAAGGTATGTGGATAATATATTACTGAATTTCGACAAGGAATCCTGGAAATTTTATAGAAACGTTTACCGTTGAGTATTTACAACAATCCATTTCCTCAAGCTGTCAATATCGTATTCAGACACAAATCTCGAAGAGTGTTGCGTAAATCGATTATCTAAGCAATTCGTAGCTTCGCCTCGCGTATACAATATCAGTGTACCATTGACATGGATTTGTATAGGAAAAACGTCAAAGAAACAATTCCACGACACAATTTTTCGAATTTGAGACACAAGCTTTCGAATTCCAAACATACAATTTCTTCAATTCAAAGTACGTTTTTCGAATTCGAATTCAACGCTATACCCATTATCCTGAAATGTCGCCAATAACGGACAATCTGAGAAATTAGGAAACTGATTGTTGAAATTGCTGATATTGAAAATTTGACTTTATTATTCAGCTTCGAATATTTTCATATATAATTTTCTCTAATAAAAATATGTTTAAGAAGCGACATGAAATTGTGGGAGAATAAAATTGGCAAAATTAAAATAAAAAGACTGAGGAAAAAGCATATTTCAAACAGTAGTCAGTAAAATATCCATCAATTGTATAATTTTTTACTGCAAAGACAATAGGCGGTTAATACAATAGGAGATAATCTGTCCGATCTTGAGTTTCACCATTTGTTTCAATAATGACATCCTGGGCTAGGAAGTAAAGATAAAAATATGGTAAATTATCATGTTGGCCTCAAATTTTTCTTCCATGAAGAATTGTCTGAATATACGGATTTAGCAGCTCTGAAAAATCACGAAACAAACAAAATCAGGCCCGGAGACGCTTCTCTTCAAAAATAAGTTGTAAAATTCATGTATGAAAATTCCATACATGATATCATTGTAGGACGAAATGGTTGTGTGTTATACAAGCGCCTACGGCGCTTGTAAAAGTGTGTAAATGGGGAAACTGTAGTAACAGATTACTTATTAGCTAGCAAAAGCACCGCCGCTATCGCGGCGTTCCGCGACGAAAAAAAAATTTTGTCTAAAAAATGGTCTAAAAAATTTTGTCTATATTTTGTCTAAATTTTTTGAAAATCTGTATCAGCACATCCGTAGGAACATTTTAAGCTATCACTTGCCCGGAAATGAGCGGGGGAAGGGGTCGAAACGGGAGTCCAGTCACGGACGCAGGGACAGACACTGGCTTCTTAGTAAAGTAACATTGGAAGGATCCCAATTCTTGTATAATGCCTATTCAAAAAAGCCTGAAGTGGAAAACCGTTGGAGAATACCATTTATGGGCAGAAGCGAGAGACCAGCTGAAAAAGCAGAGCGCTTGGATAATTGAAATCTAGAAAGATCGTGGTGATAGAAAATTAATTCCTTTGGAATATTATACAAGATATAGGTAAACTCTCATGTTGATAACAACCTTAATTTTTTTCTGGCTATAGCTCGAAGACTTTTCTGAATTGAACGCCAGTTTCGGATTAAGCACCTCTGAAAACATGACCAAATCAGCTCCGGAGGCGCTTTGGTCCAAGAAATTCATTTCCATAACATCCATGCGTGTCTTTAAAAGGAGCGTTGCTATAAAATTACATAGTTTTCAAGCTTTATTCTTCTAGATATAACTGACATCTCTACATTTCACGAATAATAAACATGTATAACTTTTCAATTTTCCAATCCAAGTAACGTTCATGTTTACTCCTTCTTGAGTTTGACCTTAAGTCCAGGCTGCTGCATGTCTTCTTTTCTACCGTAACCTTTATCGACCTCAACGCTTTTGAATGGCTCGGGAAGTTCTGCGGCAAGTTTCATTGTATCACGATTTTTTTCTCTGGCTTTTTCAGCTTTTTCGGCAGCTTCCAGAACCTCTTCCGCCATTGCCTGGATCTCGCGAATCTTTTTATCGAGCTCTGCGCTCATTTTGACTGGTTCGTGTTTCGCCGCCTTTACTCCGCTGAACACATTCGAGAACCATTCAGGTACTCCACCCAATAGTCTCTCATACCACGCTTTAAACTCGGGCAATTCCTTGGCTATAAAGAGTATACGGTACAATTACTATTAGTACATACATTTAACCCTCGATATAGTGCGTCTCTCAGGACTGAGATCAGAGGCGCACGATATCGAGGGACATATTACATCGAGGGTCGGAGATTGAAAAAAATTTTGAATTTGAATTCACGCCCAAAACTTTCGGCGCAATATTGAATTGCCCTAACAATTTTGCTGTTTTTGGATATGTTTGTAAACATCTGCGAAAATAGGGCCAAAAATAGCAAAATTATTAGAAAAAGCACAAACATAAATTAAAAAACAAAAAAATTTTAGTTTTTCGCAAAATTTTTCAAATCTATGGTGAAATTTAGAAAATTTTCACAGAATTTTACTAATCAAAAGAGGGTACCCTATTAATTTTTCGCGGCAGTGTATCGAAGGTACTATATCAGGGACAATTTAGGGGAAAATATATCCGGGGGAATCGTCGGGATCATGACCAGACGCAGGCTATATCAAGGGACGCACTATATCGAGGTATTATCAGTAATGCCAACCTGTGATTCTCTTCAGCTTGCATTGATCCTTATATTTCCTATCAATGGCCTCTTTGATTCGTAGCAGAGCTTCATAAAGTTTGCGATGTTCTTGTTTATTGGGATTGACCTTCCAGGTAGTCACACCCTCGCCGTTTATACCGATAAGCGTGTCAATCATGTTATCTGCCATCATTGCCTTTGTTATCTGGCCTAAGTCTGTCGAATTTTTAATTTTGCTTAATAATACAGGTGCGTCTAAAACGTTACATTCAGTCACAGGTTACATCAGTGATATTAGGTTGTTCACTAAGTTTTGACACTCTAGGCAGGATTTTTTACCGAAAAATCGAGGGTCCGAAAAATTTGCCGATTTCACCTATATAGGGACTTTTTGATGCGGGGAATCCGAATTTGAGGTCAGATTTTAGGTGGTCCCGCCATGAAAATTGGGAAAACCTCTATTTTCTTCAAAAAATGGCCTTTTTGGTAAAAAATGGCCCAAAAATGCCCATTTTTGATGCGTTACGAAAAAACCAAATGCAGAATTTAATCATAGGATAATGATTCACTTGCCTTCTCTTGCTTCATCCTCCATGATTTTTTCTATTGTTAAGGTTGCTTCCATATGAAATCTTTTGACCTTACTTTCCATCCCCTTAGGGGCGTCAATGAAATCCCGTATTTCGACAATATTACCGTCGGCGTCTAATAGGACGTTTTTATGCACAAATTTTGCCAATTCTTTCCAACGACCGGCTGAAATTAATTTCCAATGATGAGTTTTAGTTAACGGATTATACAGGGTGAACAAAAAAACCATAGCACTTCAAAGTTTGATTGGTAAGATAGGCTATTCTGCGGCTATCTACCGAAAATTTTAATTTTTTCACCATTTTTTGGCCTATTTTTGACACATTTTTGTCTCAAACCCGTCGAAAATCATCTCAGACGACCATACCGCAGAAGAAAAAGTTGTTCAGTTAATCGAATACTACTCGAAAAACACAAATGAATTGTATGCACAAAGAAACGAAATCATTTCAACAAGAGAAATTTTGAAGAAAGAAATAAAAATAAAGTTAGCCCTAGTACTTAAGAAAAAAATAAAGGGGCAGGACCAAGGAAAAATGTAGCCCCCGCTTCTTAGGGTAGGGTCCGAGTCAATTTATTCGTGCAGAGACATTACATTTTTTGAAATATTCAAAAGTTGAAGGATTGTTTGGAAGCTGTTAAGTTCCAAAATAATAAATCCGGTGAACGAGCCTCTAGTATTTAGCTTACCTTCACGGCCGTCTCTGAAACCCCAATACTTCAGTGCCCATCGCTTTAAGGCATTGTCGAATGGAGTCGCAGTAGCCAAAACACGACATATGTATGCAGTCCCAAGTGTTGTCAACGCCTTCACTATAAGTGCAGCTACTCGCTTCCTCCTCACCAACAATGCACCTTTATTATATGCGAGCTCTCTATTCTCTTCACCGTAATCAGTGCTAATGAGTTCAGGTGCTTTCTGCACTTGCACTTCATTTGAAGGTAAGAATTGTGAATTCACAGTAATATAAATTGTTAGCATCAGTAGAAAGGCCGAGGGAATTGGCATGGTTTATTCTAGAAAGTTTTGTATTTATTGACTACATGACACACACTACTTAGTTATACAGTCATACCTCGTTTATCTGGACTGATCGGTCGAATCCGTCGGATAACTGAAATCCGGAAAACTAACTAAACAAGCTATAGGTAGCTAAATCGTGCAACCAACCATGCCAATTCTCTCGGCCATTCTACTGATGTTATCAATTTATATTACTGTAGATTCACGATTCTTACCTTCAAATGAAATGCAAATTCAGAAAGCACCTGAACTCGATTTTAGTGGAAGAAAACGATTTTAGTGGAGAAAATAGAGAGCTCGCATATAATAAAGGTGCATTGCTGGTGAGGAGGAAGCGAGTAGCTGCACTTTTAATCACGATTATGACAACACTTGGGACTTCATACATATGCCGCGTCTTGGCTACTGCGACTCCGAGCCCTAAAGCGATGGGCGCTGAAGTATTGGGGTTTCAGAGACGGCCGTGACGGTAAGCTAAATACTAGAGGCTCGTTCCCTGTATTTATAATTTTGGAACTTATGACGAGCGGTCATATTGCTCAGGAGACTTGTACCTGTCCAACAAAAAAAGATCACCCCAAAATCATGCTAAAAACCTAAAAATCCGAGGGGTCAAAAATCGCAAAAATGGCCATTTTTGCTGGGATTTTTGCAGTAAAACTGAAAAACCGCGAACCCGCAGGCAAATCGTCTCAGACGACCATACTGTTGAAGAAAAAGTTGTTCAGTTGGTCGAATGCTATCCGAAAAACACAATTTCAGTGAGAAAAAAATTTTTCAATTTGTTTGGAATCCATGAGGTCCCCCTATGGTCAGAAAAGCCGATTTGAAAATTTAGGTTTAACTCTAGTATTTAGCTTACCTTCACGGCCGTCTCTGAAACCCCAATACTTCAGCGCCCATCGCTTTAGGGCATTGTCGAACGGAGTCGCAGTAGCCAAGACGCGGCATATGTATGAAGTCCCAAGTGTTGTCATAATCGTGATTAAAAGTGCAGCTACTCGCTTCCTCCTCACCAACTGTGCACCTTTATTATATACGAGCTCTCTATTCTCTTCACCGTAATCAGTGCTAATGAGTTCAGGTGCTTTCTGCACTTGCACTTCATTTGAAGGTAAGAATTGTGAATTCACAGTAATATAAATTGTTAGCATCAGTAGAATGGCCGAGAGAATTGGCATGGTTTATTCTAGAAAGTTTTTGTATTTATTGACTACATGACACACACTACTTACAAGGGACGTTCGCGAGGTGTTATTTCTAAAACGATGCGACCCGAACCTGATCTCAACGGATTTGGACTAGTCCCTTGGCCAAACTCTTAACCTGCTGCTGTAAGCTATGTGTCATTTGTAAAAGCCCGCGAATTTGAATTTTTAAACTTTAAAATGGGGGTTTTTATGGAAAAGAAATTTTTTTTGTAAGTTTTTGATAGTTTTGGTCAAATAGTGTTTCTAGGGGTTTTTCGACGCGCTGAATCCGAATCTGCAATTAGTTTTTTCGTTTCGCGTCAAAAAACGCCATTTTTGGCCAAAAATGGTTATTTTTGGACAAAAATGGCCAAAAAATATTGTTTCTCGCCAAAATTTTCACCGAATCCCGTCCGGATAAACGAATTTATAATAAGTTAAGAAGATGAATGAATAGTAAGAGGAAGTAGTAAAATTGTATATGGTACATTGACAGAAAGCATAGATTTTTAGGTCTAAATAGAGAGGAAAGGGGGAAGTGATTTTTTGACGAATAAAATTGTTTATCCGTTTCGACCCTGATCCTAGACGAATAAACTTTTTTGTGTTACCAAGTTGGGTCATCCTCAGTAGGACCTTGGTAACTTCATGGATATAGATCACTTAGGAGATGGGGAATAGAAGAAAAGAGAGGAAGAGAGAAGAGAAAATCGAAGTATTGTACTGTTTGATAGGCCTAACTAGAGGTCGGCCGATACCGATATATCGCCGATAATATCGGTATCGGTTCTTCAATTTTTTGAAAATATCGGTTTTACCGATATATCGGTATCGGTAAAACTGGCGACCGATACCGATATTTTTATATCGGTTCGAAATTTTACGAGATATCGAAAATCGAAATTTTCATTGAAATTTTTACCAAACTAGCCATATTTTACAAAAATTTCGCCTGCGGCGCTATTTAACTCTTCTATTGTGTTTCAATAGAAAGTTTGGGCCGGTTGAATGTTGAAAATTTTCAATGAAAGTTGACCCATTTCTCAAATTTTCTGCTCCAAAAAATTTTTCCCGGGGTACCCCGGGAATTATTTTGACCCCG
Source organism: Ditylenchus destructor (assembly GCA_022814885.1). Lineage (NCBI taxonomy): Eukaryota > Metazoa > Nematoda > Chromadorea > Rhabditida > Anguinidae > Ditylenchus > Ditylenchus destructor. Next base: position 23,699 of record JAKKPZ010000336.1, read on the forward strand.
GATTCGGATTCCCCGTAGCCGAAAATCCTTGTAGGCAAAAAATCAGCATCAGCCAGGTCCAATTTCCTTCAAAAAATAATTTTGAAAAATTTGGTACCCCGGGGGTACCCCGATAATTTTTTTCGACCCCGGATTCGGATTCAGCACCCCAAAAAACCCCGGGTGCAAAAAATTAGGTTTGAAAACACTCTGACATCAAAAATGCAATTTTGCCGGTTAGAGAAAAGAGAAATAGTGTGTAAAATGAAAATTTTTGACAAATTTGACTCATTTTTGGTAAAATTTGAAAATATCGGTAAAAACCGATATATCGGTATCGGTATCGGTTCTTCAATTTTTTGAAAATATCGGTTAAACCGATATATCGGTATCGGTAAAACGGTTTGGCCGACCTCTAGGCCTAACTAGTTATAGCTTATCTAATCATTTTAGTTTTTGAAATGGGTATTTTGAAATGGTTTTATGTTATGTCAATTTTGAATGATACATAAAATTTGAACGTGACATATTGTACATTACATACTTAACGATGGGGGGACAAGATTTATAAAGTAGTAATTTAAATTATGAGGCAGTACATAAACAGCAAGAATGTTTGGTTGCACGATTTAGCTACCTATAGCTAAGAACTGAAACAACATGGCCTAGAGTGTGTCGGCACATAAACAAGTTCTACTCCTGAATCATTTGTCAAATTGTATGGATGTCACATAGACTATAGCAAATGTGCGCAAGTATAACAGGCTACATACACTTATACGTATACGACGTCTAGACAGGTAGAGTATACTGGACTTGTACAAACATTTCATTTTAGATAGGTAGGACGCGCGGCAATAAGGATGCGCGAGATGGGCTTCCATACTATAGACTAGACTCGAGATGGAGCCTGGAAGAAGGATCTGGGAATGTCGCGCACAAAAAGAATCACCCCGACTTCGAGCCAGCTCATGTAATGTTGTCACGAGCGGTGTCACGCTCTGTGCCATGCCCAACCTTTCCTTGGAGTATGGAAGAATAGTCTGGGAAGGTCACTGAGTTCGGAGAAACGTTTGTCTTCAATCAATGGTTGACAACTATGAGCTCCCTGATATGACAGAGACGAAATAGTTGATCGAAACAAACATGAAGGAAATTTTCATATAGCTATCTTGAGCTAGGTAACAAGAAAAATCACTCAAATCTGAATGAGGAAGCTCTCATGTGACGTAAATGAGAAGTTCGCAGCTGACAAAATGTACCTGGCACGATTGGTATGATATGTATAGATCCTATGTATAGATTGCTATGTGTACGTCAATGATGCCAGTGAATATTTACCTTGCTGTCACATAAACAAGACCGCATTCATTTTTTGGTGCATGAAACACGCGTCTTTATTGAAAAGTTGCCTTGAAAATAAAGTCACACGAGGCTGGTTCAGTAAAAAGCTGTCTGTTCTAACTATACACAGGTAGATAGCCTAGATCGGGTAGATAGGCAATCTTCTTGTTTGCGTCGCACGAGTTTCCTCGTTCACTCATAGGCCTTTCCCAAACCAATAGTCTGTCCTAGCTGGGTGCATATGTTTAGTCGACTCAACATTGCTCCTATTCCATTAGTCTTGATTGACATTGTGCTGAATTTACGTAACATTAGCTTGAATATATTTTAGTGTAATAAATAAATGTTTGACTAATAAATAAAGAATAGAAAATTCGTCGGAATTTTCTAGCTTTTAATTTAATTTATGATAATAATTATACTCTTTGGTCTTATTCTTTATGAGAGAAATTTACCTTATAAACGTCTACCCATTATTGCGTTACTTATTGTATCAAATCTTGTATTTCTTCTAATAGTCTTGAATAAAATTGTTCTAAAAATTATATCCTTTTTACCGTAGTAATTGTTAAAATCTGCGCTACTATCTGTACATAATTTTATAAATGACTTCACTCAGTTACAATTGAAACTAAAAATAATGAAGTACAATTAACTTTGCTAAACAAACTTTTCTCATATCGGGTGATAACAGAGCTTTAGGCCTTCTACTTTGCAAACCCCACACACTTAGTTTTCAAATATATATTTCTCTAATCTCTAGCATGTAGTTCATCTATGCTCTTGATTTATTAGCCTCTATTCAGTAGTTCATCTATGTTCTTGCCTTTTACCTCACAAGAGAGGTTTACAGAAATGCGACTATGATATTGAGCCTGACATCGCATTACATTAGAGGTCCGGGTGATTCTTTTTCTCCGTGACTTTTCTTTCTTTTCACCCATACCTTTCTTCCACACTCCATGATATCGAACTATCTCTGGTATCGAAGCATCTCGCCCATATCTATCCTTACCCTACTTGCCAACCTCCAACTAAATAAATTTTTGTTCAAGTTCAGGATACTCTGCTTGGTATACTTGGGCTATACGTATAAGTGTTTATAGCCTGTTAGACTCGCAAAGGTTTTGTCCTGTTCCTGGGTGTTTAAGCCTGCATGTGACTATTTCAGAGGTACATCGTGCAAACAAGTATTCCCAGCTGTTTGCGTGAGCTAGTGCGAGCTAGTCCCGGTTGCCATTTTTTAAACTGAATTTGCAAATTCTTCCGATCATTACATTGCCAAATTTTCCTAACTGTCATTTCCAAAATTTCTCCTTTGCCTAAAAATTTGTATAATTTGAATACGAATTTTTGCATTTGGCACGAATTCAAATATATTTGTCGGTTAGAGTATATCTCTTAAATTTGATATAATATTGGTATAAAGTTCAGGAAGAAGTTATCCAATAGCTCCGTAATTATGTATTTCATATCATTTCCGTACAGTATGTCATGCTTTTTCTTAACTTTTACCCAAGTATTCCTAAAAAATTGTAGCGATTGCTGAAATCTTAGGAATATATTCTTTAAAATTCCACTCTTACCTAAACCGCAGTGTTTCCGTTTACGCCCCCTGTTGTTCACCTCATGTTTTACGGCTTTTGGAGCCAATATGATGGAACCCTTCACTAGTAAATCGACCCCGCTGATCTCGAATCCGGAGTCAGATTAATTCTCGGCTCAAGTGAAACGTGACTTACGTGAGTCACGTAAAAGGGCAAGTACACCCGTCGCCGCTCGGATTTTGACGTATGATACATGAATCGCTTCCTCTCGGCGAGAGAAGTCGATTGGTACCGGTTTCAAGCCCGAATACCGCAACCACCGGAAGATATGGCTTCCGGAAATCGCGAAAATTCTGGATTTTCCGCGGCGATAGCCACGGGTTTCCCTCCTTGTTTGATACTAAACTTCGGATATGACTCAGTATCGTCAATAAATACAAAACTTTCTAGACTAAACCATGAGGATCCTATCGGTCATTCTACTGCTGGTACTAACTTATATTACTGTGAATTCACAATTCTTACCTTCAAATAAAGTGCAAGTGCAGAAAACATCTGAACTCATTAGCACTGATTACGGTGAAGAGAATAGAGAGCTCGCATACAATAAAGGTGCACAGTTGGTGAGGAAAAAGCGAAGCATTCTGGCGACAGTGTTAGTAACATTTGGCGTAAGTATAACGATAAAATGTATTTGTGTCTTATTTGCAACTCTGACGTGTACCTATAATTTTAGTTACCGTATTTATGCTATGTTTTGGTTAATGTGACTCCGATCGATGGTTCGTTAAAGCGATGGGCGCTGAAGTATTGGGGCTTCAGAGAGGGCCAAGAAGGTAAGTTAAAAACTAGTGTGATACCTATTCTTGAGAATTCTAACACGGTCAGAAGGTCAGAGAACACCCACTTGATTTTCGTCCAAGTTTTAGGCAAATTTTATCCAAAGTGGCAACATTTTCGCCAGCTATTTACCGTATCGCTATTTTTGCTGTGATACCCTATTTGGGAATATAGGATATGAGTTTTTGTTTTCTTCCTTCTAGGGATCGCATCCTAGAAAATTAGTTATATGGAACTCATATTTGAAATTAATTTCAGGCCGTCATTATAAAGAATTGGCAAAACTTGTAAGGAGAAACGTCCCGTTGGATGCCGACGGTAATCTTGATGAAATCAATGGGATCCGGAATTTCATTGACGCTCCTTCGGATTTGGAAAATCAGGTCGAAAGATTTCGGATGGAAGCAACTCTAACAATGACAAAAATCATGGAGGATGAAGCAGAAGAGGAGGCGAGAATGAAAGAAGAGGAGGCGAAAAGGAAGCAAGAGGAGGCGAGAATGAAACAAGAGGAGGCGAGAAGGAAGAAAGAGAGCGAGGAGTATCGGAGACGAGGAGTAAGAAGGCGAGGGGCGAAGAAACAAGTGAAGCCGAGAACACAAAATGAGAATCCGGTTGGACAAGCCAAACGTAAATCATTATTGTTCTCTGTCCGTCTTTCATAAGACAATTGTTCAGAACATTCCAGTATTACTTTTCACCTTTTTCATTTTGATATCTGTCAATACAGTGACAATTGTTATGAAAAATTGTCACTTTTTGCTCAAAAATGATATTTTTAAACCAAGGCTTCTCCGGGCTAAGTTTTACCACCTGGGAGTTTTCTGGGATGCTGAATCCGAATCTGACATCAGACGCAGAATCTGACGTCGAGTGAATCGTTGTAATAATGATGTAACCTCTGACTGTACCGTTTTAGACGCACCCGTAATATTAAGCAAAGTTAAAAAGTGGGAAGACCTGGACCAAATAACAAAGGCAATGATGGCAGATAACATGATTTTCACGCTTCTCAGTATAAACGGCACGGGCGAGACTACCTGGAAGGTCAATCCCAATAATAAAGAACATCGCGAAATTTATGAAGCTCTGCTAAAAATCAAAGAGGCCATTGATAGGAAATATAAGGATCAATGCCCGCTGAAGAAAATCACAGGTTGGCATTACTACTGTATTTTTTGTAATTACCCCCCCCCCAGTAATAAGGACCCCTTAAAGGGCAAACATCACTAGCGCAACCAGGGACCACCGGGGCACGTGCCCCCTCCCCCAAAATGGGAAAATTTTGAAAAATGAGTGTAAATCAGTGCAAATTTCGGCAAAAATCTGTCCTGTGCCCCCTAAATGGCAATTCCTTTGAAAACGTGCCCCCCTCCCAAAAAAAATCCTCGTTGCGCCGCTGGCAAACATTCCTATGAAAGAGAATCGTTTGCTGTCCGTCTATTGTCATAGAGTTACCAACCAAAATTTTGGCGCAAATTCAAACATTATTTTTCGAATTAAATTTACTTAGTGGAAATGAATGTTTGTTTATCCAATGAATTCATGGAAAAATCACAAGAATTTTTTGCAAAATTATTTACAAACATAAAATATAACAAAATAATAAAGCAAACATTCATTTCCACTAATTAATTTAATTCGAAAATAATGTTTGAATTAGCGCCAAAATTTTGGTTGGTAACTCTATGCCAATAGACGGACAGCAAGCGATTCTCTTTCATACCTATTCACGGTTCGGGCTGGTCTTGGTGTCAATCGACAGCTAATCACAAGAGAAAGCGATTGCCAACAAAATCAAGCCAAGCCGTTCACAGCTAGCGGATTTATAACGGATTTACTTATTTTATAGCCGAGGAGTTACCCGAGTTCAAAGCGTGGTATGTGAGATTATTGGGTGGAGTACCTGATTGGTTTTCAAAGTTGTTCAAAGGAGTAGACGCGCCGAAACATGAGCCGATCAAAATGAGTGCAAAGCTGGAAGAAGAGCTCACTAAAAAGATCCACGAGATCCGCGCAATGGCGGAACAGGCTCTGGAAGCTGTCGCAAAAGCTAAAGAAGCCAGAAAAGATAGTCATGAAAAAATGAAACTTACCGCGCAACTTGCCGCACCACTCAAAACTTTGGTCGATGCGGTAAAAGTTTTACCGACCAAAGAAGAGCATTCAAAATCCGCGCTGATCAAACCCAAGCAAGGCGCTGCGTTGTTCCCGACCCCGGCTCAACTCCAAAATAAGATACATCCACCAGTCGCTAAAGGTCGCAATAAAAATGAAGACGACATGAATTACCCTTACATTAATGTTGCTGATTTAATTGGGCATAATTAATTGGATGGAAAACTAAAGCAATGATACGTTACTATTTTTACTATTCGTGAAATGTAGAGATGTCAGTTATATCTAGAAGAATAAAGCTTGAAAACTTTGCAATTTTATAGCAATGCTCCTTTAAATCCACGAATGAATTTTTCGGAATGATTTTTTTGGACCAAAGCCACTCTAGAGCTGATTTGTTCCACGGTGGTTTTCAGAGGCGCTGAATCCGAATCTGGCGTGTGATTCAGGAGTCAGAAAAGTCTTTAGACCGGAGCCAGAAAAAAATGTTGTAGTCAACACATTCACAAGGGGTACGGTGATTACCACCCATGCTATAAATTTTTTTGTGGCACATTCTAGAAGGATGAGTAATTGGTTTAAATCAGAGCTTTGGCTCTGGACTACCAATCGGTATATTGCGCAATCACCGAAAGAGGGTGGAATTACCGTGCGTCATAAATTCATATTCGTTGGCAGTCCTGTGGTCGGGCGCGGAGCGCCCGACCCTCCCCCTTGGAATGTGAGGGAACTTAGAACATATACTCTCGAACAACCCTTACTCCCGAACAACCCAACCCTGACCGCTGATGGCGGTGCGCGAAGCGCCGCTGATGCACGCTAACCGCTTCCTAGCGAAGTGAGGGCCGCGAAGCGGCCCTCACTTCGCTAGGAAAAATGATTTTTCATACCATAGGGTCCCCCCATGGTTTTTTATGAAAAAAATTATTTTTAGAAAGTTTTTTGCAAAAAACCATAGGGGGGACCCTATTGATTTTTCTCGACTAATTTTTCAGAAAAATAATTTACAAAAATTTGGAGAAAAATGGCCAAAAATCCCTACAATTTTGACAAAAACGCCAAAAATTTTTCAAACCTCGCCGTGCCTTCGGCACGGCGAGGTTTGAAAAATTACTCCTCTCCCTAAAATTACTCCCCTCCCCTATATTTACTCCCCCCCTCGGGGGGTAGTTGAAAAATTACTCCCCCGGGGGAGTAATTACAGGTATTACGGTATTTTTCCAGCCTCTATATTCGTATCCTCTCAAATCCTCATGAATAAGGCCAGTCATATTCTCATCGATATAAGATTTGAAGTAAATGACAATAATGCAACAAAAGTTGTATTTCGCAGCCCTGCCATGTGTTTTACTACCTCGTAATAAACTTTTTAAGGTTCAATATTTATAGATAGACTGCATATTGTGACGGCGAATGATAGCTCTGCATATATCATTGTTGTGGGTATGGTTGCCTGCGTTACACCTTCTATTATCCTGAGTATATTATGACTCGACTGTTTTCAAACTCAACCATACATGGAGAAAAATGAAACAAAATTCAGGAAACCGTATCAACCGTGCAACAGACAAAAACGATTTTATTGAGGATTTGTGAAATTAAAACAATACTTTGCGATTTTTATGAACAGCGCAAAAATTTTGGGTTCCAAAAATATTTGGGAATCAACCGACGTTCAAACCCAAAGTATGCTTCAGGCTGCTCTGTCTCACTGCTGAGATACCGATATATTATACAAAGATATTGAGGCGAAGGCTGTAGATAGATGAAATTTATTAGCATTAAATTTAAAAAATCGGCACATTAATTAAGAAATTTATTAAATGAATTGTGCCCTTCATTGGTTCTTGTAGTGTGCTTTCAGCGCAGGTTGATGACCAACAAGATTGCAGCCAGCAAGAAGAGCAAGTAGAAGGAAATGTTGCTTCCGGGAGAGTGTGAAGCGCCGGGGCACTTTGCCAAACACTTTGCCAGATCATCACCAGGTTCACCAAGGAAATGGTGGCATTTTTCCAGTGAACAATTCCTTTGTTCCTCCCAGTTCCTAAAAAATATATACAGACCGTGACAAAACTTTGTAAGAACCCAATATTTTTGTAGTTTTGGTTTTTTTAATCTGATCGGATCGAAATTGGTTTTAAATAAACCCTAAACCCGTTGAATTGGTGTCAAGTTCCGTGGTACCTACAAGTTTTGCGACGGACTGTATCTTTAATATACGGTTATGAAAATAACATACTTGCAAGCGTCATTTATCGGAACTCCCTTACAGCATTTAATCTAAAATTCAAATTCTATTATTTTAATTATTTAACAGTACAGTCGAATCCCCCGATAACGCGGGTCTCAGAACCGGAGAAAATCAGCGCTATCGGGATATCGCCATTTTCAGGAGTAAAAGGGCCTATGAATCGTGATTTTGTACTTTTTTGCCTTTTTTAGACAGCAAGTTAGTCTCACATATCTGAATCAGCTAAAATTTATGTACTTTTAGCTAAATTTTGCTTCAAAATTTTCTCTGGAGACAGCTTCGGCGGCGCCCGAATCAAAACAAAAGGGGCCCTTTTGTCATTTTCACACGACCCCGTCAAAATTATCCGGGGGTCCAAACAAAAATGAATAAAAAACCAAAGAAAAAATTCCCATTTCCAAGAAAAAACCCATACAAGTTCTTTGACGTGAATCTGGGACCAGAAAAAATCAGCGGTATCGGGGGTCAGCGTAATCCGGAGAGGCGTTAGCGGGGGATTCGACTATATTTTATAGTTATAATTAAGCCATTAACACTTTAAAATTTAAATATTAGTAATTCCCGGAAACCCTACCATCTCCGTGTAAAACTGTGGTTTATTAATAGTACACAATATCGTTTACAGTTATTGTTCGTTAAATGATAAATGTATGAATACATTTTTCATAAAAATACAGGGTGGGCCAAGTATTTTCTTAGATTTGAATTGCTTCTAAAATTACGATTTTATAGACATGTTACGCTGATCTTTTTTTTAAGTTGTAGCTATGAATGGGCCATTTTATATAAACGCGAAATCAATACAATGTGACAACAAAATAATTATCAAATCAATCAAATAGTGAGACCACTCATATTTTCATACAGCTTGTCCGTTTGAGCCCTATATGACTTAACACCTAATGAAATCATCATTTTTGCGGAAATTGTGGAAAGTGAGTTGCATTTGAAGGCTTCCAGCTCCTCAGGGAAGCAAGTTGACCTATGGCATGTTATACCTTTCTAGAATCCTGACAAAATTTGCTACTTAATGAGATAAATAAAACCTGAGAAAGACATGGTCCTGACACGAAAATAGGGCTCAAACGGACAAGCTGTATGAAAATATGAGTGGTCTCACTATTTGATTGATTTGATAATTATTTTGTTGTCACATTGTATTGATTTTGCGTTTATATAAAATGCCCCATTCATAGCTACCACTTAAAAAAAAGATCAGCGTAACATGTCTATAAAATCGTAATTTTAGAAGCAATTCAAATCTAAGAAAATACTTGGCCCACCCTGTACGTATACGTTTTAAAAAATGGATAGACAATGGTTCGTTTTGCTTATGTTATTAGCATTTAATAAAATTCTTACGGGAAGAGAATCAAAGTGGCATTTCTCTCTCTGGCACTTGGTATGGCCGCTGGACAGACCAACCAAGACGACAGCGACGAAGATGAAAGTTTTGATCATTTTCAACGAGAAATATTAAAAATAATGTATTGAGATATTTGGTCCAGTGTTTATATGGGATATTTTCTCTATGGCTGGTGATTTTTTGTCGAGATCGATATGGAACTATGATTCATTATGGGCATCAGTGTGAAACGGATATACCAACTCTCTCGAATAATGATCACCCTAAATGACGTGGTGTACATTCTTTTTCTACTCTACGATCCAGAATAGTTGTTTTGCATTTCCTCTTTAGTATGATATATACTTTACTAATTTACTTGTGTCAGTCAGTCAGTCCATGGCCTGCCGTTTCGACCCCGTTCAGACCGTTTCCGATCCATATTTTGTTGCCGGATATCCCAGGAAACTAAACCTAGCTAATCTGCCCCAATATTCTTCCCAAGCGTAATCTCTTCCTTGACAATCTCCCATAATCTTCTCCAGAAATGGTATTTCGCCCACAATTTAATGAAGATTATGATTATGGATTATCTATTAGGATTATCTATAAAGGTTATCTAAAGATGATTGCCTGTGGAAGATTACCGATCCAACATTACTAATCCAGAAAATGATTTTTATCAGAAACGGCCCATATACGATGTAACATGAAGTGTGGAGACAAGGAATAGTTTTTGTCATGGTTTCTTTAGGCCATTTGTGTGTCTTGTTAAAAAGACAATATCAGAATGGTGAAAGACACGCTATTTTTGGCTGCAAATGTGGTGGGAATCCGGTCGCGCATCGGATGAGGAACCAACTACTTTCGCAAGAGAGCAATGTGAAAGAAATTAAAAATTGCTCTCTTTGTATTCCTTCCCTTAATCACTTTCGTACCTTGTTATTATTTCCTACTTATCGATTTCTGATATTTACTTATCGATCTCCCAATTGTTGAGTATTTTATCGACTCTACACCTTATAATGTTTACTTGTATTTTTAGGTTTTTTTCTAATAATTTTCACTATGCAGATATAATAAAGAACACTATAAAAATGATTATGGGCTTTATTGTTCCTTGGTATCTAATTAGTTTGGTGTGTCGGATGAAGACTTTGTCAGAGGAAGACGCCGACTGAGTCCTGCGCAACACATCTGACATCCAAAGCGGCATAACGTTTGAAGAATAATTACGCTGCCAAAGAAAATCAGTATCAGTGCCACCGAAATGCTAAATGCATAGATCAGTTGATAAAATTACCGTAAAACCTCTAATTAGTCCCTCCGCAATTAAGCCCCTCAAATTAGTCCCCCTCTCTAGACCGCTTACGGAAAAATAACTCACCCACTCAACAAAGTTCCCCCTCCCCCAAAAAATGGATTTTTTAAATAAGCAGTTCTTAATTGAGGAAGGGCTAATTAAAGGATTTTCGATACATGGACAGTAAAAATGTTTATATTGGAAATTGGTAAAATAAAATCTGCCAGCAAATTTTTAGCCGGTCTGCAGCCGACTGCCTCTACTGATTGACTCTGCTGGTGAATCATTCATTTAAGCAAGATTTGGCTGAATTTTATGGCACTGTTAGTGTAAATTTCCAATGGGAATATAAAATTTCACACTGATTGAAAACCGATGGCATAGTTTCTGTAATTTTTAATTCCAATCAAAGGATAAAAGTTTTTTGGACCAAAAATTTGGAAAGTTCGGCCTGGAAGCAGAAAAGCACTGTCTACTATTACTAACTATATTTTTAGCGATATTTACTTACAAAAATCTAACAATGCCAGGAAGTCTTCCCCATGGAGTTTGGCAGCATTCAATTCCACAGCAAATTTCAACGTTCATCTCACAGGACCACACAATCTCTTTGGGACGAGTTCCATCGGCAAAGACGACCTGTTACTTACTCTATTTTACAATATTCAAAGTAAATTCAAATGTTTTAAAATCGTAAAACTATAAGAAAATTTCGAAAAATGGGCAAAATTTCACTATTTGCGGGAAATTGACAAAATTTGAAAAATACGCCAAAAATTCAAAATTGTGGAACCATAATGAATCTTATAAAGATGTGATAAAAGTATACCGTTAATCCTCTAATTAGCCCTGCCCATAATTAAATCGCCGTCAATTAATCCCCGGGGGACTAATTAGGGGATTTACGGTAAGACTAATTTCAAAAAAACTGAATTTCCTATTATCCTAAATTAGCCAATTACCATTGGCAACAATGAATTCTCGAATGCCTCTCCAGTTGAATTGTCCTGAGGCATTGTCGCCATTGCAGTCATGTTCATGACATGCTGGAATGGCATTGAACATCTTCTAAGCACATCATCTTCTTTGTAAAATTCCCGGTCCCAGTAGTAGTCTCGATTGTCTAAAACGGTATAACGGTTAAAATGGTATAAGCGCGAGAATAGTACAAAACCATATTGGAATGATTTATTTGGAGAACTGAGAATGAATGTTCCGTTATACGTGACTATGTCAAATGGGACCTCCCCAGCTGGAAGCCCAAGAGCTGCACCAACAAGAGCGTTTTTGAACTCATTTGCGTGGGCCATAGATCCGGACCCTGTTCCTGTCACGAAGCTAAAAAAGCTTAATCATTTCTGAAGAAACTCAGGGTATGACTCATATTTTTAAGAAAATTTTTGGCAAGGTTTTTGGATCTTAAGAGCTATGCAAATATTCAGAAACTAGCTATAACTGGTGCCTATGGCACCAGAAAATGGGCAATTCGGGATTCTGAACCTTGTTACCCAAAATCTGATCCTCGAATCCGATTCTCCGTATCCGAAATCCCTTGGTACCAAAAATCTCGTTTTAAATCCTGAAAACACGAATTTCTGAAAATTTGTAGTCCGGAGTGTGATTTTTGATCTATAACCTTTGGTCGAGCGCGTTGGTGAATGAATGAGTGAGGGATTTAAGCCGGATATTATATAAAATGTCCAGCTAATTTCTGCCACAAAAGAAAAGATTCCGCTCAAGAAATCACTCTATGTACTCTAATAGCGCAAGTGGCGAAATATGACTACTTTCCACAAAGCTTAGGCACCACGATTCTCGCATGATCATGTAACTACCGTATTTCTTGTAATTAGTCCCCTCACCCGGTTGGTGGAGTTTCTTTTTAAAAATGAAAAATTCTAGATGCTTCCAGAAGTATTTATTATAATTTATAGTCAGTACTGTAAATTATAAAATTTGATTCGTAATTTTTTGGGACTGTGAAACATAACCTTGATTCGTTAATGCGATTTATGTGCCGAATACAAGACGTAGGGATACATGCCAATAGAAATAATACAAAAATTTCACACCATCGTCTGACCAATTGTACGTTATTCATCTGTTGAGAATTAGTTATGTTCTGCTGGGCGTTAAGCCAAGAGTAAATACCCTGACCTAACTCGGCCAGAGTTACAATAGCGTTCGACGATTAATGAGTGATTTGCGAGTAGGCCTATTTTGGTTTATGTTTGGTCTGTTTTTGAACACGAATTCTTGCGTTTCAAAGTTCGATACTAGCAAAAATGTGCCGAATTTGACCTGTTTTCAGAAAAATGGATGCTTTTCGAAAAATAAACAAATTTTTCCAAGTATATCGGGCTTGAAACACATAAATTAGTGGTCAAAAACAGACGGATCACATACCAAAATAACTAGCAAATCACTCATCAATCTTCAATCGCTATTGTAGCACAACGTATTGTGACAACCCCATAGCGAATTATCTAATACGTGCAAAATTACCCAAATACTTTGCATGTGACGAGATTTTGATCAGGGAATATAGTCTAGGTGCATTTGAAAACGAGTGCCTTAGGGTTCCATTTGAGCGAAAAGTATCGGAATAGGCACGAAGTTATAAAAAAGATACAAAAATAAAATGAAGCGTGGAAATGGCGGTGTAAAGCTCAGTCAAAACAAAATTTTCTTCCCAAAATGTACTCTTAGAGACTAACTGTTGTTTGGAAGAGAAACATTCCTTATTACAAAACGTTTTGTCAACCGTTCGCCAATTTACTTCACTCCTTTCCTTGGTTTAGTTTGTTTACTTCTACCAAAGTTTAATCTGGTGACATTTCAAAAATAAAAAAATATTTTGTTTTTCCAATGCAATATTACTACTGCATTCTTTGTAAGTGCAGCCCCTTAAAATTACCGCCTCTTATAGTTAGAGCCGTTCTAGAGCTCAATTGAAAAATGGGCTGAAAACATGGTGGGGAAATTCGATAAATGCAAAGGAAGGCTTCATCGAAGCTTTGTCGAAGTTTTCTAGTAAGCGCGAATCGCCGGCCACTATTTTTTGCTGTTTCCCAGCTGCGCGCATTCGTTTCCCTCGTTGGAAAGACAACAACGAATGCTCGCGGCTGGGAAACAGCAGGAAATAGTGGCCGGCGATTCGCGCTTACTATAAAACTTCGATAAAGATTCGATGAAGCCTTCCTTTGCATTTATCGAATTTCCCCACCATGGCTGAAAACCAAAAAGTTAAATCCACAAAATAAACCAATTTAGGCCTGCCATCATAATTAATGTCATTTTTCATATTACAACATCAATAAAACATTTTATTCAATACTTATTTCGTTTCAACATTCGTTTCAATATTCTTTTTCCGTTTGAATATAGTTTCCACTGCGTCCAAATTGACAAACAGAGTGGCAAAGTTACCAAGTCCCATGCCTGGAGGCGGGCAAAATGGTCGCGGCAGTCTCGGATCGTCGCAGAACGCTCGAATGGATTCACTTTCACTTTTTCCGCAGCAAACAGTCTTTCCGTTGGCAATTTTTCCGACTTGCCCCGAAATTTTCTCAAACTCAGAATCAGTGACGTTTAAGCCTCCGGCGGCTATTGGTTGAGTGTCTAAATACTTTTGTACTTCTTCCAAATATGGAGGTAGGCAATGCACTTTCAGTCTTGGATCGAGGCAAAACGTTTGCATTGATTCACTTTTACTTTTTCCGCAGCAAACAGTCGTCTTCAATAACGAGCAAAACTCGGCTTCAATTTTCTCGAATTCCGAATCGGTGACGTTCAAATCTCCGGATGCTAATAGTGGACAGTATAAGACAGTTAGGGCAGTGGTGGCAAGGAAGAATCGTGGATCGATTGGCATTTTGAGTAACGGAAAATGGATAGAATCGATGCTCGGCTTTCGAACAGAATTTCTAAAATTTCTTATTAAGTGTTGACAGCCGCTACTGATATCGAGTACATTGAATATCAAGTACTTATAAGTGTAACTTTATCTTAACGGTGTTATCTTTAGTCTTAATATCCGATTGTGGGCCTTTTGAAACTTTCAAACAAATCTACTACCAATTCAAAAATTTTTCCAGAAAACTGCGATCCGAAAAGCGCGAGAGCCTGAGTTAGAGGGCCAGAAAAAGCGATGGGCCACACAGAACATGAGAGACCCAGTCAGTTAGACAAAAATTTTGGGCAATTTGTTTCGGAAAAATTTTTTTGTCTGGCAGTTTCACCAAATTTTTTATATTGGTAGAGTAGAGCACGACGCACAATTCTAAAATGAAAACAAAGTTACGGACAAACGAAATACACAGCTCTGGAGAAATTGAAATGCACAAAACAAACCTTTATTGGAAAGTTTTTCCAATCAATCCAAGTGACAGTAAAAATTTTGAACCTATTTGGTCATGAAACCTGAAGTGTGAACATTTGAGTAATAAAAAAAATGCTTCAACGTTTCCAAAAATCTATTTTGGAAATTTACAAATTTAAGGGTTAACGAAAATTAGGAACACACAGTACTGAATTTTTGAAAGAACTTTCGCCGCTTTTTATAGGAGGAACTAAACTACAAGTTACATCAACCAAGTTACAAAACAAACTCAAAATCATAGCCGGCGGCGTTCCATTTGTGTTTTCGCCGTTAAACAATTTTTCAATAACTTCCTTCTTTGATTGTAATGTCTTATTTATCATTTTCTATTTGGACTATTACAACAAAGTTCATTCCCTTCAGGCTACCGCGTATACCTTTAAGAACAGTTACCTTTGTCGTAATATGTGGGAATTATCGACATATGAATGACATTTTTAAAAAGTGGGCTGTTGAAAAAAATTAAAAGCAAACCCCAACTTTTTGTTGATTACAAGAATGTCAGAAATCCTAAAATCATCTTGCTTGGCAAATTTCGATTTCTACTCAAAATTTTAGATTTTACAGACCCTAAAATTAGGGGGAAATTGATTATGAGTAGGGGCACTTACCCCTGCTGCTAACTGTTGTGTTTGATAAATAATAGTGCAACAATATCAAACAGTTAATGAAACATTTTATTCATTCTTTCCTTTGTTCCAAGATGTGTGTCGTTTAAATATATTCTCTATCGATTCCAAATTTACAAACAAGGTCGCAAACTCAGGCAGAGCCATCCCCGGCGCAGGTGCAAATTCAGGGCACAATTCAGGCAATCTTGGGTCGTGGCAAAACGCTTCCGTCATATCAAAACGCTTTCCTTCCATTTTACTGATTCCGCAACAAAACAGCTGATTCATTCCCAAACAAGTATCTGTCGCAACTTTATCAAATTCCGAGTCGGTGACGTTCAATCCTTCAGAATTTGTGGCAATATCCGGATTTCGATAAAATATTCCTTCTACTGGATTCCAAACTTGTGTAAAATTTACGACATTTCCGGGCTTCGTTATTGAAAGAGGACATTGCACTTTCAGTCTTGAATCACGGCAAAACGCTTGCACTTTTTCGTTTTCACTCGGATCGCAGCAAAAAGCAATCTTCATTATGGAGCAAACATCCGTTCCAATTTTCTCGAATTCCGAATCGGTGACGTTCGAATTTCCGGCTGTCAATAATGGACAATATAAGACAGTTAGAGCAGTTGTTAATAGTGCAATAATGGAAAGTCGTTGGATGGTTGGCATTTTTATATAATGGAAAATATATTGAATCAATGACCTGCTCTTATGAAGTTTCTAAAATTTTTTATTAAATTTTCATAGCCACAGACGGTATTTAGCAAAAAACAAAAATATCATTGCCTGACATGAAATTGGGTCAAAGGATTTAATACCAGGTGCTACTCTAACTACACAGTATTATGATGTTGCAATAGTTTGAGATTGGTTACTGGGTCTTTCAAGCCAGATAAAGCTCGGAGTTTTAGATGGAAAAATGTACCTATGAGAAATTCTTTACGTAGAAATGAACCACGTGTTAATTTTAGATTTTTATCGAAAATCTCCAACGAGATTATAACATTCCTCGCATAGAGAGGCCTTGGGCGTCGAAAGCAGGCCATGATAATTACAAATTGTGTAATAAGGTCAAGTTTGATTGCGCAAAAATGGCTTATAGAGTTTTCATTGATTTGTAAAAAGTTGGATTTTTAGGCTAAAGGCTTCCTTGTTCAAGCAAGAATGTCAAGTCAATGAAATAAAACAATAGTAACGGAAGGCGGCGTTCATCCAACGCTTTTATTCACTTCTTAGAACAATTTGATGGTTATCTCAAAGAAAGTTCTGCCGAGTAATTACTTGAGCAAATTTTTGTGTGAACAGATTGTGTTTATATTTGCTCTATGTCTTTTCTATTTTAACATTTTTTCTGCACAAGTTTCGGTGGGCCGGCCAGTTAATTTATGTTTCAGAGCGCCCAAAAGAATTGTTTAAATTGCGTGCATCCAATTTGAACAAAGTGTAATAAAAGTTAGAGATGTGTTACAAATTGTTGTGTGACAAATGGTTGATTTCGAACTTCGCTTCTCGCTGTGTTTACCGCACAGGTTTACACAAGTTAAAAAATTTTGCTTTGGAGCAATTTAGTAGAAATTAGGCTGAAAAGTTTCAAAAGTCTGAAGGACATCTTCAAAAATTTCTCCGGCATCGCCATTGGCGGGGCAAAAAAAATTTTATGTGGTACCCCTTATGCTTTTTTCTCCCGACCCTCCCCAGGGGGAAGAACCTTTAAGCGGGTAAGGGACTTTTACCGGGGTAAAATCCGTTGTATATTTTTTTATTTGGGCCCCTTCCAGGCCCAGGAGACCTTTATGCGAAGGGGCGGGTGTCTTTATCCGCGGGCCTTTCATTGGGTTTGACTGTATTTCACTTTTTCATGCAAGTTTGAGATTCGGATTCAGCGCCCCCAAGCCGGGTGTATTAAAAAGTCACGGATTCACTTAGGTTCAAAAATGGCCCTTTTCTATAAGATCAAATGGTTATAGGTATAATGATTTACTTATCCCTCGTTCCTCATTCTCCTGGCGTTCTTGTTTCATTCTCACCTCTGCCTCTGATTCATCCTCCATTATTTTTGTCACTGTTAAATGTGCTTGCATCCGAAATCTTTCGACCTGACTTTCCAACCCCGGAGGAGCGTCAATGAAATCCCAGGTCTCGATAATATTACCGTTGCGCAATATCACCGCCTCGCAATATTTGGCGCCACGGCCTTCGCCGCGATTTTTTGCCACTTTTTGGCCAAAAAAGTGCACTTTTTTGGGGGTTTGCTCTGTAACTTTTTTAATTTTCCGCTCTGGCATCACCAAAGGGTCAGTTTAACACAGAAACCGCAAAAAAGGAGGAGAACAAAAAAAAGTTTTCATTGTAGCGTAAAAACGGCCATTTTTGCCAAATGGCACTTTTTGAGATCGCCGCTCCAAAATGTTTGCGGATTCGTATACTAACTCGCCGAGACCTACAAAATGAGCTATCACACACCCCTGTATCGGGGGAGGGACAAAAGTTACGCCGTGGGACACAACAGCGACGGACAGTTGCGACTTAGGTAGAGTGGAAGCACTGGCAAGAATTTTTTGAGAAATATTCTTTCGGCCCTCAAAAAACTGGGACTGACGGATAAAAAATCGGGACACACAGACAGAGAAAAATGGGCACAGGTGAAAATGGCCGTTTCAAAAAATCGGGACACACAGACAGAGAAAAACGGCCCTTTCAAAAAATCGGGACACACAGACAGAGAATGTACTAAACGTATACAAACCTTTAGTAATGTAAATGTACTCGTAAATGAGAAGTTCGTTAGCTGACAAAGTGTACCTGGTACGATTGGTATGATAGAGAATCAGACTAGACAGTAACAGTCATGGAGAGAAATTTTAACATGCCGTGGTGGTAGAAAAGTGATGGCAATGAAACAGCCTTGCCCAGACTCAGCATTGGGTCCGTTACATTAAAAGAAGAAGCATGCTTCCATGAAGACATACTCCGCTATGTGTATGTCATTGATGCAAGTTGGTATCTACCTCGCTGCCACATAAACAATTTCTAGGTGCCCATTTCTAGGTGTATGTAACGTGCACTGTTATTCAAAGCTTTCTTTTTAAAAGAACGTCATATGAAGATGATTCAGTAAAAAGTTGTCTGTTCTAACTATATACAGGTCATGTTGATAGCCAAGACTAGGTAATAATCAATCTTCTCGTTTGCGTCAAACGAGTTACCTCGTTCACTTCATAGGCTTTATCTGAACCCATACCACTAACAAATTGTCTGTCCTACCTGTGTGCATATGGTCAGTCGATTCAACATTGCTCGCGTTACATTAGTCTTGACTTGACTTTCTGTTGAATTTACATTACATTAGTGAGAATAAGTTTTATGTAATAAATACATGTTAGATGAATAAATAAACAATAGTGATAGCGTAAATCCATCGGACTTTTCTAGCTTTTAATTATATTTTGACCTCAGTTGTGTAAAAAATTTTTGAAAGGTTATATTTTACATACAAAAATAATTATGGCAGAAACTTATTTTTAATTCAAGTAAAATCTTTTATTATGAGTCCTACACTAGTATTTGGCTGCTGTGTCGTGTTATTGGACAAATTTTGGGCAGAGCATTCTTAGGGATGCTTAATTTTTTATTGTTGAGTTTTACTAATCAAACTTCCTCATAAAGGGCAATAGCACGCTCAATAATTTTTTCGCTCTAAAGCGAGAGAAAGTTTTTAAACTTAAAAGTTAACAAAGTTTTTTAGAAAAGACAAAAGAAAAGGAAAGAAATCCATTGACACAAAAGTGAGTGTTGTTTTGGAGTAAAACTTTAGGAATTAAATCTAACGGGTGTTCACCCCACTATTTCGCCCTGAGCTCTATATAGTGGGTAGCGAAACATGTGCTACCTGGGTACCAAGTATCCGCCGCACACTACAGTACGTACACCCCATACACTTAGTTTTAAGTTTATTTTTCTTGATACTCGGACGTGGTTCATCTATGTTCTTGATTGTCATTTATCTCATACGCCTGCATAGACTGTCTAATATGTTGCGGCATATTGTCAATCTCTCGTATCAATATTTTTGTCCCTTCCTTACTTTTTTCACCAAAATTGCATTCTTAGTAAGTTCTTTCTCCATAAAGAACGCTGGACTGGCTCTTCCCAAAGAACGCTGGACTGGCTCTCCCCTTATTATATTATAGATTTTATGTGTCATATCTAGCTCTCCTATGTCTGTCCGATCCAATGTGTAGACATGGCCTACTATAATTTACGCAATAACATGCACGGCCTATGACGTATCATTCTATGACGTAAATGAACGTCAAATAATTAGGAATTTTTATGTGTAGAACATGTTTCCCATATCGGCAGACTATATCGGCAGACATATAACAACAGACCAGGCCACGTTTAAGTCTGGCTCTTAGCTATAGGTAGCTATATGTATATAAAATTATAAAAGTTCCAGAATTCATTATCCTATAGTGCCTTAAAGTATGTCACTGATACAAAACTTTCTAGACAAAATCATGAGGATTCTATCGGTCATACTACTGATTGTACTATTTTATTGTGCCGTAAATTCACGAATTGTACCTTCAAATGAAATGCAAAAAGCACCCGAAATTATTACCGATGATTTCGATGGAGAGTACAGACAGCTCGCGTATAATAAAAGTGCATTGCTGGTGAGGAAAAAGCGAATAGCTGCAATTACAGTGACGTTGTTGACAGTAATCGGGAGCACATACTTATGCAATGTTTTGGTTAGTATGACTCCGTTCGACAATGCCTTAAAGCGATGGGCGCTGAAGTATTGGGGTTTCAGGGAGGGAAAGGAAGGTAAGTTAAAGGCTTGGTTTAAAAAATTTCCAGATATTTTTTCAACGTGCCAACGTTTTTCCTATGATTACCTTATTTGGGAATCTAGGTTATATTTTCGCCTTGTTATAATATCCTAAAAACTCCGTTATATAAAATCCAACTTTGAAAATTAATTTCAGCCGGTCGTTGGAAAGAATTGGCAAAACTTGTCCAGAGCAACCTCCCGTTAGACACCGACGGTAATCTTGATCAAATCCGGGATTTTAGTGACGCACCTACAGAGTTGGAAAACAAGCTTGAAAAATTTCGGAAGGAAGCTACTCTAACAGTGACAAACATAATGGAAGATGAAATAAAGCACGGTAATAATAAATTTTAATGAATTTAATATTAATAATTTTTAATTAACTAAAATAAAATTTTCTTTAAAAAAATTTTGGTATCTTTTATACTTTCCCTTTACACTTCTCTTTTTCCAAACACTAATTTGAATGTCAAAAGTCTTGGAAGGAAATCGAAAAAGCAAATTCTACGACGAAAGTATTTCGGTTTTCATCCTCATTCGAGTCTCATTTCAAATTTATAACTTGAGATGTTCCCAGGGTTTTCATATGTCCTTATTCCTAAGATTTGTCCTTATTTTGAGGGTCCAAATCTTAGAAAAATAAAATGTCCTTATTTCTAAGATTTGTCCTTATTTTCGGCCAATGTCCTTATTTTGTCCTTATTTCACGCAATATCCAATTTCAAATGGGAATTTTTGAAATAAAAGCAACTTTTCCTAAAAATTTTCGCCTGCGGCGCTATTTGGATGCCATTTTTTCTCCAAGTATTTAAAAATAGTGCAAATTTTTATGAATATCGCCTAAAATTGAAAAATTTTCGCCTGCGGCGCTATTTTTTCATTCATGCAGAATAAAATATTGGCATTATAGTTTCGGCGCGAATTTAAAAAATTTGAAAAAATGCACCCCTAAGAATGCACTTGGAAAAAATTTTTGCCAAAAAACCATAGGGGGGACCCTATGGTTTGAAAAAATTATAAAAATGTCCTTATTTTTGACCCCGAAATCTTAGTTTTTGGGGCAAATGTCCTTATTTTTGGAGCCAAGTCTATGAAAACCCTGGATATTCCAGATCCACAATAATTCCATCACCTGTGATTATTACAAATTTAGGCACTTCTACATTCTCAAGCAAAATTAAAAATTGGCAAGACCTAGACCAAGTGACAAAGGCAATGATGGCAGATAACGTGATTGACACGCTTATCGGCGTTAACGGCACGGGCGAGTGTACCTGGAAGGTCAATCCCAATAAACGAGAACATCGCAAACTTTATGATGATCTAAGAAAAATCAAAGAGGCCATTGATAGGAAATATAAGGATCAATGCCCGCTGAAGAAAATCACAGGTTGGTATTACTAATAAATTAGCTAGGGGACGATCCACTTTTTCCAAAATTTTCCAAAAATTCAATTTTTTTTGCGCGAATTTGAATTTTTAGTACACACTTTTGCCGTTTTTGCCAAATTTTGAAAAATATGCCCAGAAAATGAAAAAATTGCAAAAAAATCCACAAAATTGCCAAAAATTTTGCGCCCCACCTTAGGCGGAGCGCAAAATTTGAATCAGCGTTATTAAGATACTTATTTACAGAGAATGTTTCAAAAATAATCCGCGTTATAACGAGACCCCCATTATAACGTGACTCGACTTTATAGATTTATTTATTTTATAGCCAAGGACTTGCCCGAACTCAAAGCGTGGTATGTGAGACTATTGGGCGCGGTACCTGAATGGTTTTCAAATTTGTTCAAATTTGTAAAAGCTGCGGAACCAGAGCCCGTCAAACTAAGCAAAGAGCAATTTAAAAGGATCGATCGACTCCACGAAATGGCAGAAAAGGTTCTGGAAGCTGCTGAAACGGACAAAGAAAATCGAGATAAAATGAAACTTGATTCTGATTCTAATGGGCAAGTCAAAAATTCAGAGGGCGAGGAGAGAGCAAAAGTTGGGCAAACAAAAACTGAACAAGCGCAGGTTGCGCATCCAGAAACAGCAAAGGGCCAGAACCTGCATGTTCCTTCTGATATTGAAACATCTCCAAACTCTAAACAGGTTGAGAAATCCAAGCAAGACGCTGGGTTGCTCCCAAACCTGGCTCAGGTTACTAGTACGCTCAATCAAATCCGTCCAATCGTCGTGTAGATCGCTAAGAAGAAAACCGTAGAAAACAAGCCAAGCAGCAGCCTAGTCTTATAGTGGGAGTAGATTCGTCCGGCTGTTTTGTCACAAATGATTTATTTTCAATCTTCGCTTCTATCGCTGCGTTTACCACATTATAGTAACAAAATTTTGCTTTAGAGCAAATTCACCAAAATAAATTTATTGATCGCATTTTTTATTCCATAAATGCAAAATAAAATTCTTTATAGGATCTGCTAACCTCTAACGGGGACATGTAGCCCGGGTTTTACTTGAATTTTTACGAACGCCAACTCATGCCAGATGGATGAAGAGACGTCATTGGCATTTCAAATTTTACCGAGAGACGCTAAAGAAATTTCGTAAAAATTTTGTGTTTATGTTTGTCGTCCAATAATAAAAAACAGTTGAATTTTCGAGGAACGGAAAAATTGAATAGCTGATTGAATACCTGACCTAATGGCTTGACAGCAAGTGCTAAAATTCAAATTTATTCGGATTGACATGGAATTGTCCGACCGCGTTTTACCCGAAAATTCATACCCGACAATTCAAAATGAAAAGGTCATTTATTTGATGTCATTTCAAGAATAAAAAAGAAAGCTAATGCTACGTGCACAAACAAAGCGTCGTTTGCCTTCCTATTTCGTCTCCCGTCTCTTAAAAGAGACAAGTATGTCATCTCTCTCATTTTCCGGCGTGCTGTGTTCACCATGCGCCGTTTTCCGTCGATAGAAAACAGCGGTTTCATTCGTCTGAAGGAAGAATTTTGTATGACAAATATGTAAAAATTTGCAAATAAATAACATATATCGAAATATTGACGCAAAGTTGCCACGAATCTTTTCCAAGCATAAAGCGGCATTATTGACGACTTTTTCGAATATATAAACTGTTACCAAAGAAAAAGTTGCTGAGCAGAGATCAACAAAACAATTGAAATCATTTTTAAGCATTCATAGAACTTTTTTCATACTTCCAAAATGTTTATTTGAAATTTCACTTTGAAAGTACACAAACGCTCTAGTATAAACCTTAACATAAAGTAGCGCTAAAAAGTTGTATTAAAATGACATTTTGAATAAGGCTCTATGACAATTGAGCGCCAGAAGATTGAGCTCCAGACTTTTTACAATTGAGCGCCAGACAATTGAGCGCCGGACAATTGAGCGTCAGAATAAAATGACGCGCAATGGCTCATAACTAAGGCAACACTTAAGCTTTGAGTAATGGATTAAAATAAGCCTAAGACTATGGCGCCACGCTTAGGCATCGGCGAATCCGAGTCTGAGAATGGAAATCTGACGAGTCCCAGTCCGGACTCGGACTCGGCAAAAGGGGGTCCGAGCCCGACGGACTCGGACCCCCTTTTTGACGGATCCCCCTTATTTTGACGGACTCGGGAGAATATACAAAATTTTCAATGTCCTTTTTTTGCAGACAGCACTATTTTTATAAAAATTTTCGCCTGCGGCGCACTTTTTTCTTCCATTTTCCATTATAAGTCGCCATTTTTTCCAAAATTTCGGCCTACGCATTTTCATGCCTATTTATTTGCCTTCATAACTTTCTGCTCACTTTCTTTTAATGCGACCAAATATGGTATAGCAGAGCTACAGGCTTAAGCGTGGCCCACGCTTAATCCTAATTGCTTGTTCGGGAGCTTAGGTTGTTCGGCCACTTAAGCCTAAGATTAAGTCCGTCTTAAGCCTAAGCCTAATATGGCGCCACGCTTAAGCCTAATTCCTTGTTCGGGAGCCTAAATTTGTTCGCCTAAAGCTTAGGACCATTTTAAGCTATTATTCAAAGCTTAAATGTCGCCTTAGTTATGAGCCATTACGTGTTATTTTATTTTTGCGCTCAATTGTCCGGCGCTCGATTGTCTGGCGCGCAATTGTCGTGCACCTTTTGACTAATGGTTTTTAAGTCTTAGTCGAAGATTGTTCCTGCTATCACAAAATATAAATTGTAATCAAGTGTAATAAAATAAACTTTATTTCACACACAATGATATTGAGCAAAGATCATTGACAAAATTCATTTTTAAATCATAGAGAAAATTTTTTCTCGCTCATTTCAGAAATACTTCAGATCTAAACCATCCACCCAAAGAGTTGGGCATGCAGCAAAGTCGGCTTTCCGAATTGTTGCCCTTCCGTTTTTTGTAACCTCACACCTGCCTGGTCGGACCGCAACAACTTCGTCATTGTGATTCCAACCATTGTTCACAATATCTTTCTCTTCTTCAACACAGCTCTCTTTGTTGATATGCAACGGGAAAACCGTTTTCACTTTTTCTTCGTTGAATCGGCAATTATGCTCGAAGTAGAGATTCAAGTCGCTCGCTGTGTTGAAGATAACGCTGTCTGAGTAGCGCTCATCATAAACTTGCATATAGAACATGCCATTTTGGTCTGAGATCGCCTCATTCATAATACGCGTGCCAAGTCTGAAAACAGACGAAGTATATTAATATTGGTTTCACGATGGTAAATTCCCCCTCCAAATCCCGGATTTGTGGTGGAAATGAAAAGTTGTTCCGTATTTTGTCAAAATTTTACAGAATTTGGTAAAATTAGCAAAACTTGACATAAAAATTTAATTCCTGAAGAGGGTGCTAATTTTTGACCTCCCACCAGAGAGAATTAATTAGAGGAGATTAATTAATACGGCAGATATATACCGTCGACTCTCCTTATAACGCGGGTGACCGGACGAAACCCGCGTTATATAGAGAGGCACCTTATACAGAGTGTCTAACTCAAAAATTTTATACATCAGCGTTATACAGAGAGTCCCAAAAGGGTTTAAATTTTGAAAATTTTCTAAATTTTATTAGAATTTTAGATAAAATTTTCTAAAATTTACAGAAAGATGGCCAAAACTCTAAAAAATGATGAATCCGCGTTATACGGAGAGTCACTTACAGAGCATATTCCAACAACTAGCTGAGCCTACGGCACCATGGAGCCCTTAGGCTGTTTATCACTCGGCTTTACAGTCGGGCATTCGGCCCTCAATTAATTATTTGGGGTGCCTGGTTTTGTCAGCGCTCGAAGGGGGGATTTGTGGGCCTAATTATTTCGGGATTCTGAATCCTGAAACCCAAAATCTGACTTCAGCGTTAGCTTCCCGTAGCCGAAAACCTATAACGGCACCGAATCCCGGCGATTTGGTACCATTTTCACGCTAAGTCAACGATGTATCAGAATCTGAGATTCTGAATCCAGATACCCAAAATCTGACTTCAGATTCGGATTCCCCGTATCTGAAAACCCCCTGGTACCAAAAATTTCGGTCGGAATCCCAGAAGTATGATTTTTGTAGTTTGTACCCTCCCAGACTACAAACTACAAAAGCGCGTTACGGAATGAATGATCCAAATCCACCCAAGCCGCATATGATAAAAGATAATTCCCCTTTATATGAAACCATCTAGCCGGGAAGGGCAACTTCTCATAACTTTGCGTTCCAAAAATATAAAGAGAATCGAATTCAATTCTTTGGTGTAAATCCGGGACCGGACAAAACCCGCGTTATATAGAGCCGCGTTATAAAGAGAGGCTACTGTATATTATATCTGCCTCGATTGTAAATTTTCTACATTGGAAAACGTATTTTCCTCTGTTGTTCAATTTTATTTCGTTTTCTCAATTATCCTTTTATTTTGTTCCTTCGAATACGCTTCAAGTATTTTACGTACTAATCACATACCTCAGCAGTACAAGAATGCCTTGATATTTGTTGTCTGAAAAGGTCTCGGAACAACTCAAATTTCCTCCGATAGCCAGTGAAGGGCTGACATGGTGGCCATTGCCTGACTTCCAGTCGGTGTAATTGAACATACCCAGGTCCATAACTAAATTTGTATCAAAATTGTCATGAACTAGAAAAGAGCCGAGCGGCTTCGCCGCTCGGCGGCCCTCTGCTCAATTTTTTATCGTGGGAACAATCCCGGAACTCGTAAATATATGTACGTTTGTAAGTTTATGTTTGTAAGCTTCATTCGCTGGTATATTTATATTTTTTTACTTCTCATCCAAATTCTGTTTTTTGTAAAATATTTTTAAACAAATTGTGGTCCCGAGCTGATTTGTCCGTGAATCCCTAAAAATTGATTACAACCCTTATAAAAGTTTCCTTTGCATTAAATGGATTGTTATCCACGAATAAGATACAAAAAATATAGGAAAAATATCAGTAAATAGATATCTACCTATCAAAATATCCGTCATTTTGATCTTTTCCATAGCATGCATCGGCCCAAGTCGCAGCGCTAAGGCATTTCCAACCAGGTCTGCCGAATTCATGCATGGTCGTAAGTTGCGGATCACGAGAAATGGGTATATTTTGATAAGCTCTCCATGCGCACTGGTGCTAATCCCATAGTTTTGCGTCATTTCAAATGATCCATTCGTCATATCAGTATCCTTAATTAAGTGGCCAATTGATTCATCTGGACCGGTGTGGGTCTGATGTAACCTGAAAACGATGACCTGAAAACACCGTGACAGAGAAAATGCACCCCTAAGAATGACCAATGCACTGGTAAGAATGGCCCTTCGAAAACATTTTGTCTAAAACTTGGTATAAAAAATCTTGATTTTCTTTGTCACGGTGTTTTGAGGTCATTCTTAGGGGTGCATTTTTCCTTAAAAATACACTTTTGTCTAAATTTAGATATCCATTCGGTCTAAAAACTGGCGACGGGTCTTCCTTGTAGCTGACTTAGTCCGTACGAAAAAAACCCGAGCTCTATATCGCGATTTAGAGCGATTTAGAGCCCGGGGAAAAAACGTGACCCAATCCTAATACTATAATAGATATAATCTTAAAAATGCATTTTCATTGGTGACCGGCAAATTCAAAGGATTTGGTTTATTCTTGGCATTGGTCTGTTAGATACGTCATGTCCCCTCTTAAATCTTTGCTTTTTAGTTTTTATGAGTGCATTTTTATCGAAGTGGCCTTTTCTGGCAAACCTGCTAGAAATTGCTAAAAAGCTCCTAAAATGGCTGCTTTTGGCCAAAACTGGTCATTTGGATACCAAAAATGTCGCTTCTTGATGCAATATTTAAACAAAATCAGCAAACGTTATATTATATTTATAGTTTAAAAAACTTAACGTTCCCAGCTGATAAATTTGATGTCGTCGTCAGCGATAATTTGCAACACTGCTTCGAAAACAATCAATAGTTCAAACAATTTTCCCATATTCTCCTAAAGTTGAATTCTCCCAAAGTTAAAATCAAATTAAGTTTCGATCATTTTCAGCGACAAATATCAAAAATGATGAAATGAGAGATTTGGTCCTCTGTTTATATGGGATATTTTCTCTATGGCTGGTGATTTTTTTGTCGAGATCGATATGGAACTATGATTCATTACGGGAATCAATGTGAATCGGATATACCAATTCTCTCGTATAATGCTCACCCTAAATAACATAGTGGACATTCTTTTTCTACTTTACGATACAGAATCGCTGCTTTGCATTTCCTATTTTATATATACTCAATGTCAATTTTTGACATCCTAAATTTGACAAAAAAATAAAAATTTTAGAAAAATTCTGAAACTTGAACTTCACCCCCGGCTCGTGCTACCTAAAACACTATTAACTAATTAGCTGCACTATTAACGCCGGATACAGTTTTTATTACAAAATATACAAGAACAAAAACGAAACATTGTATTCCAGTCGCCAGAATATATGTCATTTATTTTTCATATTGCAACAATATTACAACAAAATCAATCGAATAATGTATTCATTTCTCTCTTTTGACATTCGTTTCAATATTCTTTTTCCGTTTGAATATAGTTTATATTCCATAGGACTGCCCAGCGGCTTCGCCGCACGGCGGCGCCCACGGTCATCCAGGATTTTCGGAAGCCATAAATCCCGGCAGAATCGATCTTTGTCGGCGAGACCGGTACCAATCGTCTTGTCTCGCCGAGACAAAGCGATTGACGTATCACACGCCCGGATCCGAGCACCGACTGGAAAGTTAGCCCCGCCCCAAATCCAGGGTTTTCCGGATTTCCGGAAGCCATAAATCC
>JAKKPZ010000337.1:0-52472 GCA_022814885.1 Ditylenchus destructor
CAATTTTTGCAACAGGAATATTTTTAAAAATATTCTTTGATGTCCAAAACAGTTTTCCCTTTTATAAGCCAACTTTTTGGGCAGTGATCATATATTTTCACGCTTATGAAATTTATTTTTGTCTTTTCAGGAAGAATATATGTATCAAATTTGTGCTAGAAAGGTTCAAGAATAGAAATCGCTGAGTTTTTGTTAATTGCTTTGCAGTCAATATTCAATAAACAATAAACGTTTATTATCCGACTAATCGTCTAGTCGACTTCAGTTTGGTATTGCGCAAATATAAAAATATGAACTTTGTGAGCAATCCACAGATGCAAAGCTATAGCCCGACTTTGACCGCTACACCTCCCACAAAAAAGAAGTCATTCACCTCACCCGCAGAGGGTCAGTGGTTGCCCGAATATTTTATCCATATTTAATTTAAAAAATATGCAATTCTTATAAGTTACTGTATAGAGGCTGTTTATAAATCAGACAGGGGGGGTAAAATTAGAGTTTACGGTATATGTTGTCGTTACTAGCGTTTCGGCTGCCCGGAGCGATTTGTAAAAGGAGGAATAAAGTGCGAATTGCTTCACTAGGAAAGATGGAAGACGCGCCAAATCTGAAATTTGATTTATCATGCCTATTGCAGATATGACCACCTAGAGAACAAAACAAACAAGAAATTATAAAATCAGCTGTACGTCCATACCTCAGAAGTAGGAATCGAATGAACATTTTATTTCTGAGTTGGACCGCCTCTCAATTGACGAGGCTTTTGCCTGTGTTGGTAGTAAGAAACACGGACATACATTTTTAATGGAGAATGACAGCTGATCGACAGTGGCAGATAGGAGAACTGCATGTTAGAGGGTCAGGCATTCTCCATTTGGAAATATGGACATACAGTTATACACTATCATGAAGAGAGACAGTGAGACATACAGGCGAATTGTATAGGAAGATAGGCGAATTCTATGATGCAAGGCGGGCATTTGCAAATATTAAAAGCCCTGTGGCGAGTCTAGGTAAAAATCCCCCCGCTAGAAATCCCCCCGGAAGAAATCCCCCCGGTAGAAATCCCCCCGGTAAAAATCCCCCCGTTTTTAAAAAATCATATAAAAATGGCCAAAAAACATGAAAATGCCCATTTTTTTCGCTGAATTCCTATTTATTGGGTTGTTCAGCCTAAGCCTGCACAGCAGCCTAAGCCCCAAGCCTAAGACTAAGTCCGATTGTGCGTGCACAGCGTCCCCTTAAGCCTAATGGCTTGTTTGGCACCTTATAAGGGTTGTTTAGCCTAACGTAAGGGTTGTTCGGGAGCTTAAGCCTAATCCGATTTAATGTGAAATACGAATTCAGCGAAAAAAATGGGCATTTTCATGTTTTTTGCCCATTTTTATATGATTTTTCGAAAACGGGGGATTTTTACCGGGGGGATTTCTACCGGGGGGATTTCTTCCGGGGGGGATTTCTACCGGGGGGGGGGGTTTTTACCGATTCCCCCTGTGGCATTGCATTGACTTTTCAAACGTCAATTTTTGACAGTTCCTGTCAAAAATAACCCAAAATTCACATGGACACTCTACAGTGTGCACTATGGACTCAAACATGGATAGTAAGCTCATAAAATTTGAAACTTACTATAGATTTTTTGTCGAAATTGGCAAAGGTATAATTATTTTGCGTATACGGTATAATATTGAGCAAAAACACGCAATTTTGGCGTGCATGTTTGGTTTTTATGAGCGAGTTTAAATTGTCGATGGTTTTTGGCAGAAATTGTCAAAATTTGCTACTTTTTGTCTTGGGTGGAAAAGATGTAAAATTTGGTGCTAGGACAAACACTGCCAAATTAACGGCTAAAGAATAGAATGGCGAAACATTACAGAAGCATTTAAGACTTAAAATTATGTAAGAATTCAATCATATAACCATTCAGTTGTTATTTGTGCGGAAAGTGGCACTGCACTCCACAAAGTAGGCCTTTACTGCCATATGTTTGGATCTATGCAACGTGGTACTATGTTTGACATAGGCACCTGTGTTGTTACAGTCGTCCCTCTCTAATATGACCCTATCCGTTTTGCCCGAAAAGGGTCATATTAGGGAGGGAGTCATAGTAGAGAGGGTCATAGTAGAGAGGGAATTTCCATACAAAAAAATCCATCTCGGCCAAAATGGGTCATAGTAGAGAGGGTCAACTCAAAAACCATAGGGGGGACCCTATTGATTTTTTTGACAAATTTTACAGAAAATGATTTTTCAAAACCATAGGGTCCCCCCTATGGTTTTTTGGCAAATAATTTTTTAAAGAAAATTTTTTGGCTAAAAAACCACAGGGGGGACCCTATGGTTTTGAAAAATAATTTTCTGATAAATTTGTCAAAAAAATCAATAGAGTCCCCCCTATGGTTTTTATCCAAAAATTATTTTTAGAAAGTTGTTTTGCAAAAAAATCATAGGGGGATCCTATTGATTTTCTCGGTTTTTGGGCCAAAAAATTTGAATTTTGGGTGTGAAATTCAAAAATTTTCTCCGGCCGCCGCCATTGGCGGCGGCCGGAGAAAATTTTCAAAATCAATAGGGGGTACCCTTTTGTCACTTTTCTTGCCTGACCCCCGAAAAGGGTCATATTAGAGAGGGAAGGGTCATATTAGAGAGGGAATTTCCATACAAAAAAATCCGTTTCGGCCGAAATGGGTCATATTAGGGAGGGAGTCATAGTAGAGAGGGTCATAGTAGAGAGGGACGACTGTATAAGGAAATACGGACATACATTTTCCATGGAAAAGGACAGTTGAAAGGCAGTGGGGACAGCTAGACGAAAAACATTAACTCGGGCATTTCGCAATACATACCAAATTAGTACATGCCAAAAATTTTTTTTGGCATTTTTCGAAAAACGCACGATATTTTGGTCAAAAAGGCCATTTTTTGGAAAGTTTTGTGCCAGCTGCCTTTCTAATATCAAAAGATATTTCATATTTAAAATAAAATATTTTCACAAAATTTTAACCAATCAGTAAGGTAATCCGAGAATTTAATGGTCGAAAAATTGACCAAAAGTAAAAAATAGGAAAATTTTTGTGCGAAAAAATTCAAAAAAATAAGCCTATCCTACCAAGAATTCGAAGCTGTACAGAATAAAATTTGATTTAAGTAAACGGATAATGTTTAGGCTAGCCTCCAACATATAGTGTGACTTCATAGACAGATTTTTTAAATAAACCGTTTATTGATTGTGCGACACGTGTAAAACAACGCAACATATCATCAATGTCAATGTATCCTCCAAGTCTGAAAATAAAACCTCGCTCATTCTACGCCAGCCAATGAAGAATTGTAAACAAGTCACTAAAAAGTGCGGCAATTTGAATGCGTATTTTTTGGTTAAAACCCAAATTCGGTGAAATTTGGCCCTTGTGATATGTTGAGAGGATGTCAAATAAGGACTAGTGTGCGGCACACCGAAAAGACAACGCAAAGGTTAGAGCACAGAGAATGTCTTTGTCTGCCCGGTTATTTCCCATTGCTTTACAGAGGAAGTGGGAAATAACCGGGCAGACAAAGACATTCTCTGCGCTCTAACCTTTGCGTTGTCTTTTCGGTGTGCCGCACACTAGTCCTTATTTGACATCCTCTCAACATATCACAAGGGCCAAATTTCACCGAATTTGGGTTTTAACCAAAAAATACGCATTCAAATTGCCGCACTTTTTAGTGACTTGTTTACAATTCTTCATTGGCTGGCGTAGAATGAGCGAGGTTTTATTTTCAGACTTTGGGTATAAGAACTACTAGTACAAGATCGGCATCAGTTATTTCAGGATGATGATAGTTTTGTTTGAAGTAACGGATCGTGTTTAGGCAATGTAATGACGAAAATGCAAACCAGAATAAATAGGAAAAGCATCATAATTATTAAAATAATAACATCGGTATTACAGTTCTCAGCATTATGGAAGGGAGCTGGATTTGGCTGCTTTTCATATGCGCAAATTCCATACGGTCGAATGTCTTCGGCACTGGGAACTAGCCAATATTCACCGAGGTCGCTGCCCTTCTGTTTGACGAGTCGCATTTTTGCTGGATTCACGCGGCATTGAATAATGAGTCGGAACTCTTCTCCCTGAAATTTTGAATTGAAAATTTGGAAGGAGAATTTTTGAAACTTTTGAAAACTGGAAAAGAATGAAGAATAACAATTTTACAGGAATTTGCCTAAAAATTACTTACATGCGTCATATTAAAAAAACTAAAGACGAAGTTTAGAAATTTGAAAATTTTGGTGATTAAAAGTAAGGCATCAGAGATCATCAATCTCTCAATTTTATAGGGCATAATTTTGAAATTTTCGCATGGCCGATTTTAATGGCTTACAAGGCATGTGCTATTTATAATAGTGTATTAATAACCAATGCGACCCGGATCTGTGGGTGGAGATTACACTGGGAATGAAGATACACATAAAAAGTCTTGAAAAATTAGTTAGTGCCTAACAGGAGACTGATATCTGGCAGATCCCAGTAGCAAATTTCAATTGCAAATATTTGCCTGATAACGAGAAACGAATGCATATTGGAGAGCAGTTTTCGGGTCCGGAGTGCAGTAAATTCCTTTGCCATACGCAAACCGTTTGCCCTTATCCAGTCGAAATCCTTCTTCCAGAATACTGAGAATGCTCTGTTCGCTGGTTCCGTGGTACGCCACCGGCCATTCTCCAATGATGTCCGTTAGAGCTCTGTCGATTCTAAATTAATTATGAGAGCTTAGTGCAAAAGCATCCTTTGTCGATTCCCTAACTTACAAGCTCTAACCCACATATTTTTCAGCTGGGTCATGGATTGTTCTCTCCGGGGCTTCTATTCGGTCAGTTAAAACCCCCCAAAGAAGACGTTTCCGAGAAAAGGGCACATCAAAAATTTTGCTTGAAAGCGGAATTAAAACGTCGAATACACTATAATAAATAAAAACATTAAAATGGATAGACTTGAATTTACAAATCATAATAGTACAAATTACTTACCCCTTTAGCCCGATCCATTTGTTGTCATTGTGTTTTTCAAGAACCTGTAAATATTTCAAGAACCTGTTTGATTACTGATCGAAGATCACATAAAATTCATACCCGAATACCGAATCGCATGCATCCCAGAGGCCGATTATACACGCGACCTCCTCGAAGACGTGTCTTTCCGTCGTTCTAAACGAGCACAATTGTTTAGTCAGTAAGTCATAAATAGAAACGGCTCTCTACAAATTGTATAACTGCATATTGTACAACCGGTCAATTGTACCACCGCTCAAAAAATGGAGTCTAGGTAAACCCCCCCCCCTCTCCCCCGGTAAACCCCCCCCGCTCGCCATTTTTGCCATAACTTTTTACTGGAACCTTCTAGAAGGATGAGTAATAGCTTAAATGGAAGCTAAGACTCTGGGCTACAAATCGGTATATTACTTGCCACATCTCGATTCAAGATTCTCGAGATTTAATTATTTTTGTCTCAAATTTTCGAATTTTCAAAATTGAAATTTGAGACAAAAATAATTGAATCTCGAGAATCTTGAATCGCCACAGGGTCTTTCCTTTGAAACGTCCCACAGTCTTCCCGCTCATTTAGATTCAATGCATTTTAAGTTCCCAGATTTGGCACAAAAGCCGGGGGCCACCCAAAAAGGGAGGAGCGCTGAGATTTTGACCCCTTTGGGTACTGAACGCGACCGATACTGAGAACGGGCCACTTTTGGAAGGTGCAAGTCACCCGGATACCCTTCAAAATGGGCGCGAAACTTTGGTTAAAAAAGTTTTGGGGAAGATTTGAGGACTGCGTTTTTGGTTGCTATTGAATGAATGGGAATGGGGTGGTGGGAAGTTCGAGAAAGGATAGATAGAAAGACAGGTATAGGTGGAATGATCTTGGCAAGGGAATCCGTAAACCCCCCCCGGTAAACCCCCCGCTCGCCATTTTTGGCATAACTTTTCACTGGAACATTCTAGAAGGATGAGTAATGTCTCAGAACAAAGCTAAGACTCTGGGCTACAAATCGGTATATTACTTGCCACATCTCGATTCAAGATTCTCGAGATACAATATTTTTGTCTCAAAATTTCAACTTTTTTTTAAATTCGAAAATTTGAGACAAAAATAATTAA
Organism: Ditylenchus destructor; assembly: GCA_022814885.1. NCBI lineage: Eukaryota > Metazoa > Nematoda > Chromadorea > Rhabditida > Anguinidae > Ditylenchus > Ditylenchus destructor. The sequence goes on from JAKKPZ010000337.1 coordinate 6,143, forward strand.
ATCTCGAGAATCTTGAATCGAGATGTGGCAAGTAATATACCGATTTGTAGCCCAGAGTCTTAGCTTCCATTTAAGCTATTACTCATCCTTCTAGAAGGTTCCAGAAAAAAGTTATGGCAAAAATGGCGAGCGGGGGGGGTTTACCCATTCCCCAAAAAATGGGCTTTTTAAGGAGTCTCCGGCTGAGATTTTGTACCCCTTATAGCTTTTCGACCCCGCTGATTCCGGAACTGAATCTGGGGTCAGTTTTGGTATAGGTGCCATTTTAGTACCACTCTCTGGCATACTGCCCATTTCCGTCATAGAAATTGACAAAACGCTATAAAGTGGTGCTACGGCAAAACTGACCCCAGAATCGGAATCAGCGGGCTCGAAAACCTATAAGGGATACAAAATCTCAGCCGGAGACACCTTAAAAGCCCATTTTTGAGCAGTTGTACAATTGATTGACCGGTGGTTCAATTTGTAGAGAGCCATGGAAACATTTGGAATACATAATCAAGAGCAATCACCTTTACACATCGAAGATCAACATGCCACTTTGGGGAGAGATGCTTTTCGCCGATTGCGGAGTGGATGTGTTTAAAAGGCAGAGTTTGGATCAAATCTTCGTTGAAAACTTTGAGCTGGATTCTATAAGTGACTCCAGGCACATTTTTGATTCCGTATAAGGACAAGGTCCAGTGGTGGAACATCATTTCGTTGCCCTGAAAAATTTTTTTTATTTCAAATCACGAGCGGAGCGGCTACATTGAGAGAGCCGCAATCAGGGATGAGGGTTAGTTTGCCACTCTTGTACTAACACTCTCACTGCTGCCTTCGTGGGGCTATCATCCAACTGGGGAATCAACTCCGCGCTTTAACGGCAACCTGCGAGCCAACGGTCCTTCTCTTCAAGGGAACCGACAAGAGAATCTCTTGTATTTTTTTCATATATAGATACCCTGGCTCTCCTACTCCTCTAGCTCGTCTGCATCTCAAAGTGCAAACTATTAAGCCTCAAAAGCTTAAGACCTGAGTAATGGCTCAAATTGAAGCTTAGGTTATTGGCCACCATATCTACAGTTGCACTTATCTATGCGCCTTCGATCGGAGCATTGCGTTTCGCATAGTCTTGACTAACTCTTATTTTGGACTAAATCTAAGCCTAAGAGGATGCCTAAGGGTTGTTCTCTTAAAGCATATAAGGCCCATTGTTAAGATGTTGAGCTTAAGCTAGAGCTGATTTATGATCTTAAATATCTGGCGCTCAAAAGTCAGCGTTCAAACAAAAAGTTTACATTATAGAAAAGCTTTTGATTCTTGACGGCTTCGTTGGTCCGCGTTTGAATAATTTTCTTCAGATCATAAACGGTCATCTTTGAGTGAACAAAAAAGCCGTACGTTTTTCCGTCCACGCTTTCCACCCTGAAATTTTGTTAGGTTATGCAAAAACGCCGGAAGATAATTTTTTATTAATACTTACACAATTTTAAAAGTATCGCATGCCATTTTGTACATCTGTAAATGGAATTTATGAATAATGGAATGAATACTAGTTAAATGTAATCCAGAAGGAGCAGGACAGTTCGTCCCCAGGACAATTTGTTCCCGGGACAATTCGTCCCCAGGACACTTCATATGAATGACAGCTTAAAACATTCTTCGGCCTTAGGCGAACAACTTAGGCTAAAGCTTAAGTTCAAACAACTTAGGCTTACACTCAAGCTTAAGCTTATTTTTAGGCTTAAGCTGCATTTGAGGCTTAAACTTAAGTTTGAACGCTTAGGCTCAAGGTTTTAAAAGACAATAGGGATCATTTTGCGCTATTATTGCCTTCTAGAAAGTTCTAGAAACCTTTTTACATACGGGAGACGAACAGTCGCGTACCCAATCCATGATGCCTTATAAAATCAGGAGAAACCATATCAGAAAAATAATGTAATGACTACTCTTTACGTTTCCTCGAAATAACTATTCTGGTCTATATTGTGAAGAAATAATTCACTTTGTCTAAAGTTTTGATGCAAGAAAACTCTTTAGTGCAAATGCACTTTTGTGCCAAAATTTTTTCGGTGCAAGGGAACCCTTTTGGGATATCCAGACTAAAAAATATCGACAAATTGATCCAATAGTTTCTAACACTGTCCATTACGCAAAAATTGGAATCCACAAAACAGAGCTGTGGCACTGAAACCAGGCGTTGTTATAGGGAAATACGGACAAACGTTTCCCATGAAGGATGACAGCTGATTGACAGTGTGACAGATAAGCGTACTGACTGTATGTTACAGAGCTAGCCATTCCCAATACACAGCGAAATATTACATGCCCTGTGGCAAAGCATAGAGAGAAAGCCTACATGTATATCTAGGATCGATCGATAAAGCTAATAAATTCTCACTGACAGCGATATATTTTAATCTTTACCTGTATTAAATTGGATATGAGATTAGAGCACCGATTTCCCTTTAAATCGCAGTGTACTGTTAGTTAAACAAACACTTAAGCGTTTCCTTTGCTTTAATGTTTTGTGCAGCCCTGAGTTTTAATAACAGTTTTAATTAGCAAAAAAATTTCACGTTTTCAAAATTTTTTTTTAAATTCGAGTTCTTTTGAGAAAATTCGTGATCTTCGCTTCTGACGTGTTACAGTAGTATCATATTAATTTATCGTATGACTACACGAACAATTACGACTATACATATGAATATTCAGCGTATTGTGACAATGTTTATCTTGTATACCGTACACTTTCAGTATGCGCACCAATGATCATGACGTTATTCTTTGTGGACGACACATTGTTCACTTTGTTTTTGAACCTCGCAAAGCAACGGAACAGTGTTGGAAATTCCCGAATGTAAGCTTGTCGATAGTCCCTGCTGTAATGAATTATTTAGTTTCAGCTACAAGAAGGTAAACGGGCGCCTAAGTTTGCACCTGTATAGGTTAATTGAGGTATACGATGGTAAAACCTCGTGAAAGTCCTGGTGAGAATGTAACCCGAATCCGGCACCGCTTAGCTTCAACTATCAGGCATTTCAAAAGAAACAGGACTGCCAAGTCAGACACAGCCCGCCAAATGGCGCGAAATTTGAAAATAATTTACTCAGAAGGTGGCTCTAGAAGGGGGCTAGTGCAAATCTGAGATTGCTAACCCCCACTAGAATCGTTTTAGAAAAAAGCATTCAAATTTCAAAATTTTGTATTTTTGGATGGTTGAAAAATACCCCCAGGGTTATTTTCGGGGAGATATAGTAACATATTTCCAATTTTTACCTCGTAGTTAACAAAACAATAGAAGTTGAAGATGTTGCAAGCAACAAAACGAGCCAAGTAAACACGCTGACGTAATATTCAGTGAGTGGGCCCAACTTTAAACTGAGCAATACGTTCCAAATAACGGTGTTACTCCCCCAGCCGATACTCTCAACGACCATAATAATCGCCAAAGCTTTGAAGATTCGCTTGTTAATTTTGTTATTTTCTAAAATAAAAATTTTGTTATTTGATTGGATGCTTTTCCGTTACACGTATCCAAATTTTGAACTTTTCTTCAAAACGTACTCAAATAGCATCTATGATTCATTCTTAGGAGTGTATTGCGCATAGCAATAGCACAGGGATGTTATAGACTCGGCTCCAAAAATAAGGACATTTTCCCCAAAAACTAAGATTTCGGGGTCAAAAATAAGGACATTTTTATAATTTTTTCAAACCATAGGGTCCCCCCTATGGTTTTTTGGCAAAAATTTTTTCCAAGTGTATTCTTAGGAGTGCATTTTTTCAAATTTTTTCCAAGTGCATTCTTAGGGGTGCATTTTTTCAAATTTTTCAAATTCGCGCCGAAACTATAATGCCAATATTTTATTCTGCATGAATGAAAAAATAGCGCCGCAGGCGAAAATTTTTCAATTTTAGGCGATATTCATAAAAATTTGCATTATTTTTAAATACTTGGAGAAAAAGTGGCATCCAAATAGCGCCGCAGGCGAAAATTTTTAGGAAAAGTTGCTTTTATTTCAAAAATTCCCATTTGAAATTGGATATTGCGTAAAATAAGGACAAAATAAGAACATTGGCCAAAAATAAGGACAAATCTTAGAAATAAGGATATTTTATTTTTCTAAGATTTGGACCCTCAAAATAAGGACAAATCTTAGAAATAAGGACAAATGGCAACCCTGATTATATCAAAGAGACAGAGAATTCATTCTTAGGAGTGTATTGCGCATAGCAGTAACATATGAATACCGTACTTCCTCTAAATGAACCTCCGGGGGCTTAATTATTTCAATACCTCTCTAGGAGCCGGGTTGTCTGTTATAAGGTCTCTCATTTTTACACACTATTTTTGTTTCTGTAGGTGGTTCTATTGTAGAAGGTGCTTTACATTAGGGAGAGGCTCAATTAGAGGAAAATTCATCTTCGACATTTTTGTTGAAACCTGTATATCGACTGACTAATTTTAGTCAAAATGGCCTAATATGGCCAATTTTTTCAAAAAATAGCTTTTTGGCAAATTATGATAAATTTCTTACAACAAAATTAATTATGGTACAGCAAGATAGGTGCAACTGGAGGTGTGACAGCCTACTTGCGCAGCTGGATCGAAAAATAACCCAAAATTTTAGATTTCCCGCGAAATTTTAGCTTCTAGTCTAGTCTAGATACAATCAGCTATTTTGGGGGCAATCGTCAGCTGGGGCCACCAGCGGAGGTCAATCGAGGCTTTTTTCGGAATTGTCTGGAATTTAAATATTATGCGAAAACAAACTTTTGAACTTGAGAAGGAGCCAGAGAACAGCATAGCTGACAAGTGAGCTGATGTTGAATATCATCATGCACAACACTACTCTCGGCGTTGCAAAATCCAAACAGATACACATTACCATATCTCTGAAAATGTCTTGTGTAACCAGAAGTCTGACACGTAATTGATTTTTCTCTAATATAAACGACACGTTTCCAATTAATGCTCTGAAAGGAAACATCGCTCTGAATACAAAAGCAACATCCAACGGCTCCCATTGAAAAATAAATAAAAACAAATTCAACTGTGGGAGATTAGTTTTGGCAAAACGTTTCGCATATTTTTTGCGTCAATTTTTGGACTTGCAAATGCCTCTGTCTTTGTCATGGGACTGTGATGTCTAGGCAGCCAGACAAGAAAATTTGAAGGTAGAATGAGAGATCCTGACTGAAAATTCTAATTGTCCAATTTTACGACATTCCAGTGGACATTATCTATTTATACCCTCGGAACTTGGACAGCCTGATCCCAAGGACTTAAACTCTGGTCCATTGGAATGTTGAAAAATTTTCGTTTCCTTATAACGGTTGGTCGACTAAACTTTAAAGGTCACGCAGCCGCAACCCTACACTTAAGGGGGTCTAAGCCTCATCCAAATCAGTAAGCCCTTATTGAGGTTGTTGCCTAATACCTAGGTGCGCGGCAGGTTTGTTTCAAATTGGCCATTTGGAAATATTTTCTCTATCCGTGGTTAGAGAAAGAGAAAGAGACAGATTTCATTCCAAATGTATTTCCCTATACTAACGCTTTTTGCCGTATTGCTCCTTCTAGAAGCGAATGACATGACATCGGGATTTCTAACAGATAACATGTTTACCGTTAGCATATCTATAACTCACGTTCCTTTGAGCAATTTATAGGCTGAAGTCACGCAATCATAGGTTTGGAGTCCAACGTATACCATCGCAATTGTCAATATCGCCAAGAAGTATGAAAACTTTTGTAAACTGCGTGCCCTATAAGTCCTTCATTACAGTATTCGTCACAGTGCTCTAAATTGCTTCAAATTTGGCTATTGGATTGTTTTCTTGAAAAGAGCATTGAGAAAAGGGCATTTAACCCGTTAGAAATCAATGAAAAGAATCTCCTGGCTACGATCCAATTACCGTATTTCCTCTAATATAGCCTCCCCCTAAAATAGAGCCCCCTATAATAGATCCTCCTACAGAAATAGAAATAGTGCGTAAAAATTAGAGAGACGCTATAATAGACCCTAGACGGATATTGAAATAATTAAGCCCTGTGGCTATATTATATGAAATACGGTATTTTATAAGTGATAATTTATCATTCGAATATATTATTCATACCATGTTGGAAATGCGACATTAAGCAAGCGGTCCAATGCAATGCAAAGTATTAGTACATTCATGCCTTGAGTACAGATAATCTGAATACTTTTCTATCAAAACTTGGTCAAATCTTGCGTTGTATCCATGGTTGGCAGAATCGGGAATTCAAAAACGTCTTTCCGAATCTTTACTACGGAATTTTCTGGGAAATAGTGTTACCTCTAACCGTCTGCCGTTCCTCCACAGCACAAAAAGTGGTTAGCTTTTTCACAGCGTAATTTTTTGCACTTTTCTTATTATTTTCGCGTCAGGACCATATTTTTACCAAACAATTTTATATAGCGAAATTGCGAAAAAACATGTTTTTAGATATTATTCGACTACGGTGAGTTCGAGTTTGACATTGATTTTTACTTGGTCCTACCACGGAAGTATGCATTTTACAACTTTAAGCTCTTTTTTACAACTTTTGCAAAATTTTGTGCTTTCGTGGTGGGACCAAGTAAAAACTAATCTCAAATACGGACTCAGCGTAGTCGAAAACTGCCTGAAATATGTTTTTTCGGAATGAGAAAATTTTCGTTAGAAAACGTGGTCCTGGCGCGAAAATAGTATGAAACGTGCGAAAAATCATGCTAAGACAAAAAACTAACCACTTTTCGGGCCCAGCAAATTCTTTTTAGGTTACAAAACATGACAAAACCTGACCAGGTATGCCTGTATAGCGATGCACAGAGGCACAGAAATGACATCCGCGTCCAGCTCAACGGTAACAAAGGAAACCATCCAGTTCAGCTGCCAATGAGCGATGCAAAATGAGCTCGAAGCAATCAAAAAATTGCACGGGCTGTGGAGACGTCTAAATCCGAAAGATTTCAAACAATTTCAAAAACAATCATAGTTTAAAAAACGTAAAAATCTTGAATTAAAAGGTGAATTATTATATGGTTTCTATTACAGGGATTAGGTAGTTACCGTAAACTCTCTAATTTAACCCCCCTCTTGTTTTACCCCCTCTAATTCTGCCCCCCTAGAGGTCGATTGAATAATTATACCCCCCTCTAATTTCCGTACATTTTGTATGGATTTTTCGACCCTCTATTTTTACCCCCCCTAGAGGTCGATTGAATAATTATACCCCCGGGGGTTAAATTAGAGAGTTTACGGTAATCTATTTTTAAATTTTGATAGGACGTTTCTTGTCCACTGAAAAATAGTTGAAATGATATTTTTGAATATCAAAAAAATTCAAAATTTTTGGCGCTAATTTGAACAGAATTTATGTAATTTTCGAAAAACTTTGCAAAACACTTAAAAAACGCATAAAATGCGCAAAAACAAGTAATTTTCATTTTATTTTGGAAAATATAAAAAGCAGAAAAGTTGGGCAATTTCAGGCACTTTTTGAGCATAGCCCGCTATAAAGCACTTTTTGGACGGAAGGGTGGCGATTCGTTATAGGGGGCGGGGGAGGGGGGTTCGACTGTAGTCTGTTTTGGATTTATGTGTAAAAAAGACTGAAAATATTTTTTGCCACAAAAGCCGGATTCTTGGAACAGATCCAGGAAAAAGATTTACCAAAAAATTTTTAAATATTTAAAAAAGCCACTAACTTATGTCTTATAATGACAAACACCAAGACAAAGTTCAACAATCCGCCACCAACGCCGATGGTTGCTTTTAGTCCTTCGTATACATGCAGGAATGTTGGCTTGCAATCCGGAACTACGTAATCTGCGTTGTTTGGATCCATTTGAGAAAAATTTTTAATACTTTTCTCGGCAAATCTTCTGGGCAGAAACAATAATTATTAGTACTGACTGATGCAATGCTTGACTAATGGACAACTAGGATAAAAAAAACAGCAAAGCACAAACTATAAAATGGCCAACGTAACGGTTAATCAAGCAAAAATGTGGGAAAAGGCCAAGGATTTACTATGGGAAAAATTGATAAGCACAATATCCTACGAAAACTCCGCAAAAGAGAGAAATACTGTTACTTGGAATTTTTTAAGCATACTGCTGCGCGAGATCTGGGCCCTAGGATAAACAATCCCTATGTAAGGGCATAATTGCGCCAGAGAGAAATACTGTTACTTGGAATTTGAAGGCAGACTTTCCCATGTTGCATAATAAAAAATAAAAGTTTCTACTTGCTAAGAAGTTTCAATGCTTTGGAAGAATGTATTCATTAGCAAAGATTATTAACGCGTGATTTGCACAATTTGCCGTTGAACTATCGAACTCTTTGCGAATCCTTATGATATTTGTACCACAAATTTGCATAACATAATTCGGCTTGTACCAAAAAGTCTCTTGTTGTTTGGTTTTTGAACTTTGATTTTCAAAGGCGCCCGAAAAAAGTTTAATAATTTTGAAATACACTCAAACCAAACTTTCTTTCAAAAAAAATTTATGTGAAGTGATTCCGACAAAGACTGTTCATTGTGTGCTGTACTCCAACAAAAATTTATATGATCAGTCGGAATCTATGAGAATTTTATATGTGATTTTCTTTGCATTCAAAAGATCGTTTAAATTTGCGCCGGTTTTGTATTCGTGCTGGCGTTGTGACCTTCGTAATATCAAAAACCCTTTCCATAACTTTTTGGGCTGCACTCCGCCTTTTTTGACAGTCGAATAGTTTCCTTGTCGATTTGGGATTTTCTTTGTTGTATGGAATGGTTACAATGCAAGTTCTTTAAATAATTTTCGCTACACTTTTCACATTTTCACTTTTCAAATTTCTAAACATTTATTCATTTGCTATTGCGAAATTGACAAATTAGAATTGAAAGCAAAGATAAACCATAAATTAGTTTTTGGCTAAAAATTACATAAAAAACATGCATTGGTTCATTTTCATAGCCTCATGTGTGTGTCGAAATATCAATTTATATTATTCCAGGATCACAAATCTCAGAACCATGGATAACGGCACTATGGTGGAAACGTTTAAATCACTTAACTATTATCAGCTAGCCAAGACCAGCCTGGTTTCAAAGAGATTTCGGGATCTGATCCGGACCAACCGACACCGTTTGGCGCTTCTTTACGTCAGCATGAGGTAGCAGGTATGAATATTTTGTTTGTTGTTAGTATCAGAGAGAAATTAAATAATATATTTTGCAAATTTAGTAAGCAAAAAGATACTTTTGGAGGATTTTTTTTGTATCACTTTTTAATAACGTTGCTAAATACCATTTCTGGACTGAAGTTCTAACGATAGATTTGTAACATTCTGCTGAAAAGCTTCATTTTTTATTGACCAAACATTTAGGATATTAGTCCCGGATCACTTTTGGTTACCGAGATATTCAACAAAAGGCTATCTCCTGAAGAATACAACCAATGGGTCATTCGCAATCAATACTCCAAACAAATGCCACTGGAGAAATTTGAAATAGCCGGGATACAAACTATGCAACATGAGCGCAGGATGTATCAACTTTGTGCTAATGCAGGTGATAGAATTTTGTAATAAAATTAACCAAAGTTATTGAAAAAAAAATTTTTTAGCGAAAATATTTCAAAGTTTTGCGAATGGGTTTAGAATTTAATCATTTTTTTCATTTTAGGTCGTGAGTTATGGAATCCAAGAGTTGTATTCTTTGCTCGTGCTGAACTCAACCATGAGAATTGGCCGTTATTTGAACATTTCACCCGTTTTCTCACGGATCCATTCGTTTACCTTGGACATGTGTCATTCGATTGGACCACTCAAAAGGAATTTTTCAACTGGTTGAGCGGAATAATTAACCCGGATAGAAACCGTCTACAATGCCATTCAATGAGACTATCCATAGGGAATAATGATCCCGACTTTCCGAATCTCATCACCTGGGTCAAACGTCATGTGCTCTTTGACGAATTAAAAATCGAAAAGGAATTGGAAATCTACCAATATCGGGAAAAGTATGATTGGGGGGAGTTACGATTGGGGGAGTTAGGATTGGGGGAGTTACGATTGGGGGGAGTTACGATTGGGGGTTTTACGTAAAACCCCCCATCCTAACTCCCCAATCGTAACTCCCCCAATCGTAAAACCCCCAATCCTAACTCCCCCACCCATTGTAACTCCCCCCAATTGTAACTCCCCCAATCGTAACTCCCCCCAATCCTAACTCCCCCCAACTGGTATTGCCATAGTAATTTTGAATAATCCATAAAAATTACCTAAAATTACCAGAAAAGTATCTTATAAGGTAATTTTTTGCGTAGAATTCAAATTTTCGGTTATTTTTCCATTATGTGACTGTTTTTGTTGCTTTTTCGTGTAATCAACCACTTTTGATGACTGCAAGCGAGAAGGGAAAAATATCCTTTCCGCTGATTTTTATGTTTTTTCGTAACAACAAGGATTAAGTATCCAGTTTTGTTTGTCTTCTCAAGGAATTTGACTCAAGATGCTATTTCTCTCCCAGATTTGGGCTGTCCACGTGCAAGCGGTTGACGCTAGTGTAACTTTTGAAAAAATCAGTAGAAGATTTCTTCTATTTTAGGCTAAAACAATCCTTATAAAGCGCCAAACAAGGATTTAGGCTTGCGGCTCGAACAATCTGCGGCCAACCGAGGACTTAATCTTAGGCTTAAGCTCCCGAACAACCCTTAAAAGGCGCCAAACAAGCCTTTAGGCTTGGGGCCCCGCTGGGCACGCCCAATACTGACTTAAGCTTAGGCTTAAGCTTAGGCTTTAGTGCAGTCTTAGGCTGTGAAGTTCCCTTTTCACGATTTTCATCTTCTAATGTGGAGTGTCCGATCTATTTCATTGTCAAGCATAGCACAATTTGGTAAAAATGCAATACAGTCAACTTTGACTTAAGCTTGGTTTCGGCATAAATCATCGCGGATGCATAAATGCTATTACAGCCTAATTTTTTATATTTTCAGAAATTCACGGAGTTCAAAAACGGCGATGAATGCAAAGTTATCCCGTCTATTCAGAGTCGTATCCACAGGGATGAAGTAGAATTGTTCAAAAGTCATCTTGGCGAATTCATCGTGAAAGAAGAAATAGACATTGACGAAATTTATTGTAAAAGAAAGGAGCTTGTCTTCGAATTCGTCAATAACGACATCGATCAAAAATGCCAGTTTTTTGCCACATATTATTAATGAATCCGATAATGATTGTCGTGATTGTTTTTCGCTTTTTTTGTAAAAATTGTGTGTTGACATATAAGCCAGAGAAATAAAATGATATTGACCTTTATTAAATAATAAAGTAAATAATAGTAAAGTAAAATAAAATACGTGACTCTTTCCATAAGTTTTGGGCTGCTCCGCCATTTTTCATAGTTTCCTTGTCAATTTGTGATTTTCTTTGTTGTATGAAATGGATCCAATGCAAGTTCTTTAAGTAATTTTCAATTAACAAAAACATCTTTTCTCCGATCGGTTTTTCATTGCTTTCAGTTTTAATTTGTCTGTTTTGTAGTAGCAAGACTTTTTTTCCAAAATTCGGACCTTCAAAATGTTTACCTCAGCCAATAGGTGCTATTAGCCGATCGGGGGGGGGGGGGGGGGGGACTCGTTATCGGGGGGAAAATTTCTATACATATTTATATAGTAAAAAATCAATAGGGGGGACCCTATTGATTTTTTGCAAATGTAGTTCAAAAATACATTTAAATCCATGTGGTACCCCCTATGGATTTAAAACTTTTGAAAATTTTTTTCAAAAAAATCCATAGGGGGGACCCTATTGATTTAAATATATTTTTAGAAACACATTTTGTAAAAAAAATCCATAGGGGGGACCCTATTGATTTTTAGGAAAAATTTTTCGAAAAATTATTTTACTGAAAAAATACCATAGGGGGACCCTATGCATTGAAAAAAATTTTTTGCTAACATTTTGTGAAAAAATGAATAGGGTCCCCCCTATGGATTTTTTGAAAAAATTCCGAAAAAAATTATCAAACAATTTTTTTCTCATAAATCTATAGGGGGTACCCCATGGATTCAAAAAAAAATTTTGCTAACATTTTGCAAAAAAATCAATAGGGTCCCCCCTATTGATTTTTTACTATATAAATATGTATAGAAATTTCCCCCCCCCCGAAAACCAGTTTCCCCCCCCCCCCGATCGGCTAATAGCACCAGCCAATATGTTGGCTATCGGTCTTGATGTTTACTTTCATAGCAAATGTTTTGGTCTCTTTGGCCAAAACATTAATCCCAGTCAATGGTCGACTGAATCATAATCCTTATAATAAAACGAATAATATTTATCCCGAAACTTTATCCATTACAATGATCGAGCGAGAGCCGATTATGTGACCCAATTTGCTAGTTCAATACTAACATCCGAAACATTGCGCAATTGACGTCACAAAACAATCCGAAACTGTGAAGTGTGAACTATTTACTGAGAGATTTCCCACTGTAGGATTAACGGCAGACATAGGATATATAAAGGCCAATGTTTTATGGCTTATCAAAACAAATTATTATTCTATTCTGATTATTTTTCTTTATTCCTTTCTTCGGCTGAAAAATGGTGAGTATTTTGGAAGAGCACCTGAAATTACTTCTGGATTAGGGTGTTTGATAGACCTTATGCCCTCAAAAAAATTTTGGTGTACACCTCTAAGAAAGTAAGCTTTTTTGTTTTCCTTACCGAAAATTTTCCATGCTACTGGGCGGCGCCTGGAATTTATTTTGCCGCCAAATTATACATTTTTTTCAGAATTCCCAGCTCTTCTATCTGTTCGTCATCAGCTTCATCGCCGCTGGCATTTTAGCCCAACCGCCTCCTCCTGATTCCCCAAACAGTCAGCCTAAGGAACCAGCCAGACCGCGCAGGGAATCCGGCAATCCGCCTATGGAACCAAACAGACCGCCCCGGCAAGCCCAATGCAACCCGGCTTGCGCTAGCGGCGAAAAATGTTTCAATGGACAGTGCGTCACCAAAAAGGAATGCAGTCCGACCTGCTCTGACTCACAGAAATGCAACCACATGACCGGGCAATGTTTCACTCCCGTTCAGTGCAACCCATCGTGTGTGGTCCCACAGCACTGCAATCCTTTGAATGGAACCTGCATGACTATGCCCGCTGGAATGCCTATCGGAGGCCTCAGCAGTGAGGAAGGTAATCAGGAAGGTCATCATATGCCAGGTATGGAAGGCCAAGGCATGCAAGGTCGAGGAGAACCCCGATGCAATCCGGCTTGCTCCGATCCACAGAAATGCAACCCAATGACTAGCAAATGTTTCACTCCCGTTGAATGCAACCCAACGTGTTCAGGCCAGCAGCATTGTAATCCAGTGAACGGAACCTGCATGACTATGCCCTCTGGAATGCCTCCAATGCATATGGGAGGCCAACAGCTGTGAGGAAGGCCATCAAGAATGATCCGTAATTGAATACAACTTTTGTGAATGAGAATCGAAGATAATCCTATGATGTTCCATTTGTAATCATTAAAAATGCAGAATAAATCAAAGCATGCAAAGCTTATCAACGTTGAATTAGTTAATTAACTTTTCGGTTAATTAATACAAATATATGGCCGGTCTTGACACCATAGCGACCTAGCCTACCCATGTGAAATAGCCAACTGGAATAGAAAAATTGCATATCGTGCCCCGAAGCATGTATTTTTGTACTACCCATACTAAACCTACCCCAAAACCGATAAAGATGACAAAATTTCGGCGATTTCTGAGTAAAAAGGGAGCTAACGAGACGGACACACAGACACACACATTCTTCTCAATTAGTAGGATTAGATAGATAGGTAAGTCATACCCATAGATAGAATGATATATATAATAAATATCCAATAGAACGTCTGAGGTTTTAGTTTTCGACGCATCCTGTAGGCTAAGCTATTGTATAAGTTTCGGAGCCCCATTTTAGTTTTCTCGTAGAAATTTTTCAAAGCTTTGATGTGTGACTAGGTCGATGTCATTTAATGTCAATTAAACTCTGTTTTACCGATTGATCATATCAGAAATAATATGACAAGAAGCATTAAACGGTGTGAAAACCATACGTTTTACTTCCAACCATCCAATAACAATATCACCTTTGTACATATACCGCACACTCGGAGTAGTGTACAAACGTTTACAAATGGCATATTTTAGCTGTTCAAAAATTCCAAGTCTTGACAGTTTGCGGCAGAAAAATCATCGACAATTCATAAAAACTAATCGGAAGCTAAGCCCTCGATTTTAAAGGAAGAGCGATTAACCCTTCATTGCCGAGTGTATCCATTCGGATACGATATTGATTTGCTCTCTCCTTCGCAAAAAGAAAGAAACGAATGAGTGTATATCCCCATTTCATAATGCCGACAGAGATCCTGTCCCCTGTCTGTCTGCGGAGCTCACTTTTAGAATAGCCGTTAGATCGGGGCGGGGATAGGCGAAATCGACAGATCGATAGGGGACTTCCGAGGGGAAACATCCTTTGTTTTCCCCGGATTAGACTTTTTTTAAGTTATGAGTCATGCAAGTCATATATAGCCATACATTACCAAATACTAACTTTATCTCTCTTCAAGTTTAATCTCTGTATGTAAAATGACGATTTCGCTCACGAGTTCCATTGGAGATAATTGACCATCACTTCGGTGAACAGTGAGAGCAATCTCACTAAAAGAGTCCAAAAAGAATTAAGGGAGAAAAAATATGAGGTGTAGGCCGGGGACTCTGCATTAAGTTGTGGGGATGATCCGGTGACGCCCACTCCTAGGCATTACTCTCCTGTCCTGAACTCCAGAAATCTGATTACTTGCAGTTCTCCAAAAACACTAAATCATGGTTCACAACGTAAATTGTTACATCTGCTTTGAGTTTGAAACCGAAAGAAATACCCCTCTCCCTCAATAAAGGCTTTATTGAAAATCCATCTTCATTGTTGTTGTAATTGTGTATCATTTTCACGTCAGATTGACATCAATTGTAGTCGCATTTTAATGCATAAACGTTATTTATTTTTATAAGTCATATCATGTAACCTTACATAACAGCATACGACCCGAATTTTTATTGTCATTTGGGAGGGTTGGTATTCAGGAAAAGTTGATCAGTTTGGGCTACTTTCTGGGGAAAAGTTATTAGTTTTTTCCTGAGATAGGAAGTTTTTGAATTTATGAATCATGGTACATATGTCGCATGTTTCCCCCCCTAGATAAAGACAGCTCACCAAAAGGAAAGCTAATGGTAACGCCAGAATTCTGCCCAAATTTTATGGCTCCGGCAAAGAAGGGTTAAGCAAGAGAGATCCATTTGTGATAGCGTCAGAGGAGCGTGGCGGTATTTCAAACTGGAATTTTCTGGTTATACTTCTCTCCAGACAATTTCTCTGTCTCAGTTTGAAGGAAAGAATCCCGATCTTTGAGCGAATGTATCAATTTTTTATGCGATAGAAAAATGAACAACATATATCCGTTACTTGGATTATGAGTCAGTCCAAATTATATTCACACCTCCGATCAAGTGCAAGTCAGAGCCGATTACGAGGTCCAATCAATACTAACATCAGAAACATTGCGCACGTGACGTTACAAAACAGTCCGAAACTGTGACAAGTGAACTAATTAGTATGGGATTTTCCACTGTGGGATTAATGGTAGACGGAGGATATATAAAGACCGTTATTTTAACTGTTTGTGAAAACATAATATTCTATTGTACTTCATTCGATCCATCTGCTGAAAAATGGTGAGTGGTAATATTTGACAAGAACTTAGCTAAATGTCTGAAAATAGTTCCGGGTCCGTTAGAATCTCTGCTGAGAAGCAGCTGACATGTCTGGAATCTATACAGAGATTTGATTTTTATGCTGTATTTCTTTGCTTTTGAGTATAACAGTTCTCTAGTTGAGTAATCTCTGCGGATAGAGATTACATTTATCAGTTTTCAGAAAAGCGAGACGTGATAGAGCATCGAAAATCAACTCCTAACTCAAAAATCAAAATTCTATGCGAAAGAAATTTCGCATAGCGCATTTTGCTTTTAAGTCTAAAATTAGCCAACCTTAAAATTTTTAAATTAATTTTCTCCAAATGATTTACTGTCACTACAAATTTTTCTATTTCAGAATCCCCAGCTCTTCCCTCTCCTCATTGTTGGCTTTTTCGCCGTTAGCATTCTGGCACAAATCCAAGGTCAAGGACAAGGCATGCAGGGTCTAGGCCAAGGAATGCAGGGCCAAGGACAAGGGATGCAAGGCCTAGGAATGCAAGGCCAAGGAATGCAAGGTCAGGGAATGCAGGGTATGCAAGGCATGCAATCCCGATGCAATCCGGCCTGCTCCGATCCACAGAAATGCAACCCCATGACCAGTCAATGCTTCACTCCGGCCCAATGCAACCCGTCGTGTTCGGGCCAACAGATTTGCAATCCAGTGAATGGAACTTGCATGACGATGCCATCTGGAATGCTTGGTCAAGGCATGCAAGGTATGCAGGGAATGCCACAAATGAATATGGGAGGCCAACAGCGGTGAGGAATGTCAGCAGCCTGAATTAGACACAATAGAACAACATCCTGTGAATGGGAATTGAAGATACTCATATGCTATTCCATTTGTATTGGTTAAAAGTGGATAAAAAATTCAAATCATGTATAACTTAGCTGCGCTTAACGGATTTTTCTCAGTGTAAAATCTCACACAATTACCTTAAAAATTTCAAAATCAAATACAATAGAACCCCGCTATAAGGTACCGTTCCGAGCAAAAAGTAGCTTATAATACTAGAGTCCTTATACCGGGCATGAAAGGTACCATATGTCAAATTTCCCATTTTCGCTTGATTCTCTACATATTTCAAAGTGGTTTATCTGGGACATTTTTAGCATTCCATTTGTTGTGAGTAGAAAGAAAAATTTCTCTGTCGGAAAATGATTCCCCATTTCGACTGTTACATTTCAAATTTGAGTGTTTCTCTTTCTTAATTCCTGAAAATTTTCAGCGCCTTCTGGGAAATGTTACAGTACGAGTGAAACAGTACGGATGATAAATCGTAACTGTCATAGATATTGATACTTTTATCAGACATAATCAATGAGTAATTTCCCAATAACTTTTCTTTCTTTTAACACCAAATTTTCACTACTTAGTTAAAATTGGGGCAAAATTATTTTATAACTAAAACTATATTCTGACAACAAATCGTTTAAACAAAATGAAATTCAAATCGTTACATGTTTCGACACGAAATCATATTACTCAAATACGCACAGGTTTTGTCTCAACTTTTTTGTCTCAAAACTTCTTTCTCCTGAATTTACACTTTCAATTTAACTTCTCTTTGTCATTTCTCCCTGCCTACCTCCTTAAGAGATACTCAGCTTCGATAAGTTGTACGGACATCAACTTATGAGACTCGACCTTACAACACACGTTTCGTGTCTTGCTGTATTGATTTAGAGTCGAAACAGCAAGACTTAACTCCAAATGTTAACAAACTCTTTCGTATTTTCCTCTGTAGTTTTCTTTAATATTTTTATACAATTAACTTGTACTCTAGCACTTTTATAAAAATGCAATTTTATTTAAAGTGTATATCGCTTTGAATCATCGCCATAAGATCTTGAACAGATCTACTCTGCTCATTCATCACTCGACCCTGATCCCGCTCCTCCACTGCCTCCTGACCCTTCTCCCGTTCCTGTTGACGCCGGCGGTGGTGGAGGACGACCAAAGTGCGGCTTCATACCCTCCGGCAACGACTCCATTATCTGCATGAACTTTGGAGCACGTTCGCTCCACTTCATTTCGGTGTCGGAGTGAATCGCCTTCAGCTTCTCTTGGACATCCTCAGGAAGCTGATTCAGGAAGGGAGGCATTGGCAACTTTGCAAGTGTTGCCGGGTCCACAGAGTCCATAATTTCATCGAATTGCTCCTTCTTCTCCTGAATTCAAGTTGTTAAAAAGTTTACTCTGTAGCTACTAAAAGGGCAAAGTGGTCTAACCGGCATGGAAAGCTGTTGATTCTTGTAGACGTCCTTGAGTTGTAGAATGACATCAGGTGACAGGACACTGGCGAAACCAGGAGGCTGGAATAATCGGGAATCGGTGAAAGTTTTATCATGAATTGTTATCAAGAATATCAGAATCTGTCCTATTTGGAAGAAAAATTTTTGGAACCGTATCTCAAGTCTTGTACCTTTGCATGGACTTTTACTTCAAGAAGTGCAACTAGTCGGCGTGTTCAAAGAAAATGTTAAATAGTATCAAAAACATTATCAAAATTCTAATGTCTGGAACGGTATGACCCAGACCCTGATTTCACCCAGGGTTTACTGTAATAAAAACGTGATTCCAATAAATGGCATGATTAAACCAAACTATAAAAATTTCAATATACGGTAATGGCGAAATCTTCGCCAAATTAATGTCACAAATTCACAATTTGCATAATATTAAAATCTAGAACTATTTCTAGACAGTTATGCAAAATAGGCAACTTTTTTCTAATACTCACCACTCCATCCCAGTTTGGTGGCGGGCCAGGGAACTGTGGCCCTGCGTTCACTAGAGCTGCGAAAAGTATTCCAATCACAAAACTAGCGTACATTTGCCTTTGATATGTCTGAAATTGTAATAGTTTTACTCAAAATAAAATTGTCAGTAATCAAAATATTGTGAAAAAGATGAAAGTAGCTCCCGCTATTCATTTCTATTGAGCACGTATAAACCATAAATCCCCTAATTTGACCTTTCCCCTCGTTTAAGTCAAAATTCTTCTCTTCTTTTGATATCCATGTCAGCCAATCCGTTCAGTTTAGAGATCGGCCGAAACCGAAATTTCGGTACCAGTTTCGGTCTCGGAAAAGGCGTTTGGCCGATCTATAGTTCAGTTAGAACATTGCAGAACTTTCTGGAATGTTCCGAAATGTTTTAAATATGCTTCAGAAACATTCTAGAAACAGTTTTGTGGAATATTCCAGAAAAGCTTAGCCTTTTTAGACCATTCTAGTAAGCATTTTATTGCATTCTTAAACTTAACCTTGAGGAACTTTGAAATGAACTATGAAATTTCGATGGAGATACATTTTGACGAAAAATTACATTTTTCTGATAGTGCCAGCTTTTACTTAAAATTGGCCATTTGTCGATTGAATGTGGCCAAATGTTGTAATAACCCCCATTTGCGGTCCGGACTTTTCACGTAGGGATATTTTTCACACCGTTTACAAAATTAAATACGGGAAGTAAATTAACGGAAAATAAAATGGGCGCTAAAGATAATCATTTGTGCAAAATCTAAAGAAAACTAAACTTCACTAAAGCTAAACTAAACTTTATTAAACCGCGCTTATAAGAATCACGCGTCGAAAGCAATGTTTGCACAACTTTTGCCTATCAACTCAAACGGCCAAAAATTTCGGAACTTTTCCCAGAGAGAGAGCTCCAGTGTGCATGAAAACGAAAAATATGGCCAATTAAGGTTTGATCATTTGGTCATATTTTTATAGCCAAACTTTTCACCTGTCACGAGCCATATTTCGAGGAAAAAAGTTTGGTCTACCAATTTTAGATTCGACGAAATGGTCGAGATCTTTGCGAACTATCCAGAGAAGTTTGACGTGAATCAGAGTAGCAGCTGAACCAAAAAAGCGGAAAAATAAGCAAAATCCGAGGAAAGGTTTGGTGCTAAGTCAGAGCCCAATCATTAAAAACGAAAAATATGGGCAATTGAGGTGAATCATTTGGTTATATTTTTATGGGCAAACTCTTCACCTGTCACGAGCCAAAATTTGAGGAAAAAAATTCGGTCTACCAATTTTAGATACGGCCAAATGGTCGAGATCTTTGCGAACTGTCCAGAATCAGGGTAGCAGCTGAACCAAAAAAGTGGGAAAGTAAGCAAAATCCGAGGATAGGTTTGGTGCTAAGTCAGAGCCCAATGATTCGATCGGGACACTTGAATAAGCAAGCGATTCAATGGGTGAGCGGTTCGACTTGGCCATTTGGACTTGAATTTTTATTAGTCCATAAGTGAAAGTGATTCAACAAAATTTGCGGCAAAACGAAAACACATTCAGCTGAAAATATTTATATTGATACTTATGATACAATTGAGACACATACAAAAACCGCAACTTTTCAAATAACGTTGTAACAAAACTATAAATCATGACATAACAGTTGGGCTGAATAGAATTTGACGTAGCAATCATGTTTGGAGCTTGAAATATTCCAGCAATCATCGAGTTTTTTGCAGAATGAAATCCGCATTCGAAAACGTATAAAAACTTGGTGCCCTGCGAGTCCACTTCTTGGTCCATCAACTTTTGAGTACTTCAAGCGAAGAATCGTTTGGAATTTCAACTTTTTTCCTCGTTGGCAAACTTTTGTTTTGACTTCGCATCTCAAGTGAGTCTAGGTAAAAACCCCCTGGTAAAACCCCCCGCTCGCCATTTTTGCCATAACTTTTTACTGGAACCTTCTAGAAGGATGAGTAATAGCTTAAATGGAAGCTAAGACTCTGGGCTACAAATCGGTATATTACTTGCCACATCTCAATTCAAGATTCTCGAGATTTAATTATTTTTGTCTCAAATTTTCGAATTTTCAAAAAAAGTTGAAATTTTGAGACAAAAATAATTAAATCTCGAGAATCTTGAATCGAGATGCGGCAAGTAATATACCGATTTGTAGCCCAGAGTCTTAGCTTCCATTTAAGCTATTATTCATCCTTCTAGAAGGTTCCAGTAAAAAGTTATGGCAAAAATGGCCGCGGGGGGGGGGTTTACCGGGGGGGGGTTTAGCGGGGGGGGGGGGGGTTTACCCATTCCCATCTCAAGTCAGATCATTCACATTGCCCATCAATTGCGGTGTCAAATGTGTTTTAGTTCAATGAGTGAAGAGAGTCTGAAGATCCGGCACTTCCAATGCTCGGGAATTTCAGCCTGGGATTACAACATTATACGTTCGTGAAAAATGTTTTACCAAAAACTAGGATTTTAATTTTAAATGTATGTTTGAATTTGCGGCTGAACAATGCTTTACATAAAAATCTGAGCGGGAAGCAATTCATTTTTCTTTCAAAAGGGATTTCAGGAAAAATTTTAAGGGAATTTTTGACCCTGTTCCGAATTTCCAAAAATTCATCAATGGACTATAAAAATTTGCTTAGAAATAAAAAGCTATTCAGAAACAATAGAAACGATTATAAGGAAATAAGACCGTACGAATAGCGTACCGACAATCAGTAAATTAGGAACATTTTTAAAAATTCACAATAATTCTTTTTCGGCGCTTACAACATTATACGTTCGTGAAAAATGTTTTAACAAAAACTAGAATTTTGAAATTGCGGCTGAGCGATTGGAAACATCAAATTTTACAAAATATGCAGAAAATCGAAATTTCTGACTTTTTCGGGTGTGTTTTTGGTTATATAAAAGCATACAGGAGAAAGTTTGATTTGAAAAATTTATCCTATTCGTTTGGAAAAAGGTAAAATATATGCAATACATTAAATATTCGGTACTTTCGGCTTATAGGAGGGGGGAATGGTTATCGGGGGGGGGGGAAATTTTCATACATTTTATATAGCAAAAAATCAATAGGGGGGGACCCTATGGATTTTTTGACAAATTTTTCAGAAAAATGATTTTTCATACCAAAGGGTCCCCCTATCGTATTTTGACAAAAAAAATTTTTTTTAATTTTTTGCCAAAATATCAATAGGGTCCCCCCTATTGATTTTTTGACAAAAAAATTTTTTTGTCAAAATACCATAGGGGGGACCCTATGGTATGAAAAATCATTTTTCTGAAAAATTTGTCAAAAAATCCATAGGGTCCCCCCTATTGATTTTTTGTTATATAAAAATGTATGAAAATTCCCCCCCCCGATAAGCAATATTCCCGATACCCAATATTCAATTTGGAAGGATTTTTACTGAGGCCATTGTCTTTTTTCTGATCGATTCGTAGCCCTTTGGGTGTGGTCGATATTCCCAAGCCAAACCAATAGTACAGACAAAAGTACAGGATAGCGACCGCTAATGAAGGAATCATAAATGGGAATGAATGACGGAAATGGGTGTGTCACACAAATATGTTCCGTGATGACAAACTAAATGTCAATACTTTTGCTGCTAGCATTGATAAGCGAGCAGTCCGCACTCAAAGCAATGATGATTCCGAATTCGAGAGCAGACGACCTGGATAGAAATTAATACGGACTTTATATTTGTTTCTCAATGTATTGTATTGCGTTTTGATGTCATTTCTTCAGGATTCTTCATTTGATTCAGGAATAGAATGGAACCTGGGCATATTTTTTGAAGAAGGAGATTTCAGGTAAAATATTTTGCTTGAGAGCAAAGCGTTTCGCTTTACCGTTATTGTTTTTTTTTATGTTTTTAGCGTTTTTAAGTTAAAGTTTTTGGTATTTAAAAAGATGGATTAAAAATTTAGACTCAAATTCTCGTCAAGTTTATCAAAAATTTTCGTTAAAAGTCAACCAACAAAATTTTTCCTTTATTGAAATTTTCCCAAATTTTTTAAATTTCGTAAGCAAAATCTATAAATTTTCTTATTTTTAGAAAAATTTACTGGCATTTTGATACAATTATTAAATTTTCCTTGCATTTCAAATTTTCAACTAAATTTTATGTTATTTTCATTTTTCAACGAGAAATTAATGTTTATAGTTTTCTTCTATTTACCGTTATTTCACATTCCAAAAAAATCTAAAATTTCAAAACCAAAATCTATAAATTTTCATATTTTTCCAAAACTTACTGACATTTTGCTACAATTTTTAAATTTTTAAATAAATTTCAGACTTTGAACTAAATTTTATGTTATTTTCATTTTTCAACCAGAAATTTGTATTTATTGTATTCCGCTACTAAAATAATTTTTCACTAAATTCTTCTTCTTCAGCAAATGCAAGCCAAAATTTGGCTTGCGAATGTTTGAAGCAATGGAGGAACTCTCGGATAAATCGTTCAAATCGAAATGGCAACATGATAATATAATTACTTGTATAAATAAAATACAGGTATTTAAAAATGGCCTATTTTGACATAATTGCTGTACTTTTTTGAAAAAATATTCCGTAAATCTTGACAGAAATTTTTCAGTAATTTATCGAGGTTTTCAAAAATTGAGCTTAGAGATCAAAAAGTTGAACGTTATGGCCATGTAAAACTAAGAGATCAAAGATCGCATCAAAAGATCAAATGATCTTTATTCTGCCGGGGTACGGTACGCCTTTCTCATTCTCCGAGAACTGGTCTGCTGAGAACCGTATGTATTTTTGAGAAAATTCTGAAGGTCCAAATTTTTTCATCATTTTGAACTTTAATTTAAACTTGCACTTTTAGGGGCGTTGCGATTGGATGGCTTCTCGCAGTCATTTACTTAATCATAGTATATGATCTATCCGCTATCACAAACTTGCTGGAAAATCAGCGTGCTGAGTCCACAACATCTGTGAATGATACTCCGTCAAATGACACACTGACAAATGACACACTGACATATGTCACACTGACAAATGTCACTCTCACTAATGTCACATTACCATTGGAGGATTTTTGCGACGGCGAATTGGTTGGTGGAACCCTTTAATACAGGCATTTGAATCTCCGCCGGTCATCTACTTCTACTTAGTGTTCCGGTACCGGTTTTAGTCCCGGAGTTAATTGTCAAATCCGGAACTATTAGTTTACTGGAAGCCTCTAAGTACTGGAATTCCGGATTCGCAAAAATGAATTTTCCGCCGAACCCGAAACTCTGGTTATTCCCCTAGGGGTATACAATGCTCACAATTTAAAAATTCTCGTATTGTATGGTATTTTATTGGCATCTCAGTAAGCCAGACGGTTCTCAAAGGTTAGCATGGACCACCCCAAATTACCTTGAATGGTAATTAGTATACCCATTGAATTTTAGTAATACCCATTGAATGGGGAAACAATTGCAAATGAAAATTGCAAAAAAGAGACAACGAAACAAAAGTATACCTTTTATGCAAAATTTAGATGCGGTACACAATTTTAGATCCCAACAATGGAGCAGTGCTGCGACGTGCTGATAGAAAATTCGATTGCGGCCATCTCAAGCTTTTGGAAAATTATCGGCTCTCCGACAAATACAAAATTGATAACGATAAAAAGGTAAAACCAACATGTTTTAGAATATTTCGAAACGGATGAAAATGTTTGAATTCAAAGTCAGAATTTTTTAATTTAGTCATTTGAAATTCCGCATTTTTCCTTGTTGAAAATTTCAACGCTTTTCATACTTTTATATTTCTTAAACAAAATTTTCCCAACTTTTTATTGAATTTTCCGTTTTGTTCACTGAAAGTGGCTAAAATTTCTGCTAAAATTTCTGCTGATCTTTTCAGAGAATTTTCGGATTTTTGTGCTGTTTACTTTTTTTGCTTTACAAAATTCTGGATTTCGAACTCCCATATTTTTGAAAAAAGGTCATTTACAACATTTGTATAAAAATACTTTTTCTCCACTTTTGTATAAATAGTTCATCCAAAAATTTTTATTAATAATTCCCGCTAACAGTTCAGTTAATACATATAATAGTTTCAGGTAGTCCAATTCAGCCCATCAAGATTTGTCATTGCTGCCAACTCTGAATACTTTCCCTATGCGAGAACAATTATCTCCAATATCCAAAATACCTTTGACAAAGTGCCGAGGATCATATTCTATGACTTGGGAGGGATTAGCGGTCATATACAAAAGGTAAGCCGTTATATAATAGTCCGTTACATAATAGAGCGTTAGATAACATGCCCTTTTAAAGTATGCCCTTTTAAAGGCTCTCTACATATTGTGCCACGCCCTATTGTGCCACTGTACATATTGTGCCACTCCCTATTGTGCCACCGGACAATTGTGCCACCGGTTTATTGTGCCACCGGACAGTTGTGCCACCATTGAAATATCGCGGAAATTGAGGGAAACATGCCGAGATTTTTTGCACCCGGGGGTTTTCGACCCCGCTGAGTCCGAATTTGAGGTCAGATTCGACCGCGCGCGCACTGCATGCACGCGCTGCGAGCGCCCGATGCGATTCTATATGCGTGGGGTGGGTGCCGAGCGCATGCAGTGCGCGCCACGCGCATGCAGTGCACGCGCGGTCGAATCTGACTTCAGATTCGGACTCAGCGTGAAAAATTACCCTTAGAACATGGGCCACACATCGAAATTTCGCCTAAAGCTTCGCGCGCTCGCAGCGCGTGCATGCAGTGCGCGCGCGGTCGATTCTGACCTCAAATTCGGACTCAGCGGGGTCGAAAACCCCCGGGTGCAAAAAATCTCGGCATGTTTCCCTCAATTTCCGCGATATTTCAATGGTGGCACAACTGTCCGGTGGCACAATAAACCGGTGGCACAATTGTCCGGTGGCACAATAGGGAGTGGCACAATAGGGCGTGGCACAATATGTAGAGAGCCCTTTTAAAGTATGCCCTTTCAAAGTGTTCAATTGCTTTACAGGAGACAGAAGTGCGGTCCGTTTGCAACCTGGACTATCGAGTCTTCAACTTTTCTATGATTCCTGAAAACGTTCGCAAGTTGAAAATTTTTGCATGGAAAGTTATGATATTAGCGGTACGTTTAGTCGTAATTCATTTCGAGAAACTTAATTTTTGTGGAAAAAGTTTCCAAGTATCACTTTTTTTGGCGAAATTAATCACTTTTGTACGAAATTTGCCTAATGTTTATAAATTTTTGCCAAAAAGTGAATTTTTTTGGCAGAAAAAATGTTTATGGACGAGAATGGCTCTTTTATATCCGAAAGCTTTTCAGGAAATGTTCAACGAATTTGGTTCGTTTACCTATGCGGACACATCCGTCCATTTTCTCCAACCAGCCAAACAAGACCGTTACGACCTTTATTCGAAACAATACAATCAAGGCAATATCTCTCCGGTCAGTTTTCCCCTCGGGACCACTCATGGAATTCGGATGGCTACACATCCAGGTAAATAAGCGAATCCATCGTATGTCAGCCAAAAAATGCGTGTCAAAAAATTGTATGTCAGCCAAAAAATGTTGCTGCCTTTTATGAACTTTTCTTACCAAAAATTTCTAGGATAGAAATGTGTTGGCTAAACATCTCCCAGGTAAGGTCCTAAGGTTTCTTAGAATGAAAAACTTTTCTCAAGAATCACACCTAGTCAATCGGACCGACGCACTAAGTCAGTGCCTAAGGTAGGAATATCGTACTTCCATAAAAACCGCGCTCGGGATATTTTTTCAATGTTTCACCAAAATTTTTGGGAATTTTCTTAAAAACAGAAATCATTTGGAAAAAAGCAAAGAAAAGAATGTTTTTTATGAATTGTAGAATATTCGACTGATTTTTACAAAATATTTTCGAAAATCAGAGAAAATTTACTAAAAACAAGGTTAAAAAAAATTAGCTGCATGGTGTGAGATTCAAACTCACGCTGGGTTACCCCAACCAGAAGGCACAATGTGCTAAGCAATGCTTGAGTCTGGCGCCTTAGATCACTCGGCCAACCATGCACATGTTTCCTTTGATCGAAACAGTCACTATGTATATGTACTTTGATCATGTAAATGATCATAAATCATTTGGTCGGTGTTTTTACTCACCTCGTGCATTATTTCCGCTTCTATTTTTATGGATTTATGAAACAGTTTCCTTGTAAAAGCATTTTTTACTCCAGAAAATTATTTTCAGACGCAAATTTTTAGAAGGTAAATTTCCTTATAGATACGATAACAAGTAACAATATAAAATTTGAAAGTAATAAAAAATACTGTTGTTTCAAAATTAAACCCGGAATCCAGAAAGTTCGAAAGTTATAATCATTTAAAGTCATGAGATCAATGATCACATTACAAAAGCAGAAAGTTTATATGTTCATAACTTTGGAATATTTGGTCCAAGGCAGGACCATCACTCGCGCACCACAAAAGTTTAGACTTTTGTGTATGTGATCTTTGATCCCAAACACATTTTTGATCGCTAAAAAATTTTATTGCTAATAATTTTAGAATTTTTCCGGTTTCAGGTATTATTTTCCAAAAACCTGCACCGAAATTTTTTAGTGGGGTAACTTTGCATTACGCTGGTCCAAATTTTATACATTTTTCTAAATGTATAACAATTGTTTTTGTATTTTTCCAAATAACGGTTCAATTAAAATGATTCAATTTTTCGAAATTCAATCGAAATGACTAAAACTTGAAATTGTAAAAACAACAAAAAAAATTTAAATAACGACAAAAATTGCTCAAATTATGCAAAAAATTGGCCAAACAACTTGAAAATCCAAAGAAACGGTCTCAAAATTAGATCTGATATCACCGGAGGGTCCTGTTCACTTCCAAGTGTAAAAATTTCTTCCTAGCATTTAAAATTCTCTTTCACCATTTGCCCTAGAGATTTAGCCCAATCTAACGGTACTCATTTTCAGACATGTTCAAATATGTGCCGCTGGACCCAACGTTTGATTTGGTTCGGGACATCGAAATGCACGAAGCCAACTTCATTATTGTCCACAACTCCGACTTTACGAGAAAATGGCTAAAATGGTACAAAATTTTTGGTGCTATCAAAATATGCCGAAAAAGGACATACCGTACATTCGATTCTTGAGAATGTTCCGGAAGGAAAACAGGACTTTTTCTGTGCCCGAAATGGTCAGTATTCTCGTCCTGAGCCAACATTTGGCAAGTTTTCGTCTCGGGACCAAAATTTTCAAAAATTTGCTTTTTACCGTACCGCAAGGAAGCTTTTTTGGATTTCGGGTGTGCTGAGACCGAATCTGTCGTTAGTTTTTGGTTCTGCAACGAAAATGTGCAATTTTCCATTTTGCGCTCTAAAACGGTCAAAAAATGACATTTTTTTATCGAAATCTTTTCCGAATTTTGGAAAATTCGGGAAAGATCAATTTTTGAGCATATTCCGATAGCAGTAAATTTTGCGATTAAAAAATCTGAACACAACATTTAGGTCAGTGCTCTGCGCACTGACCCGAGAGTGCATCGAGCCGGAAGGTGCGAAACTCGTTTGTCCGGATATGACTTGTCTCCCTCCTAATCCTTGTCACGAGAAATTTGAGCACATTGGCAAGTGCCATCGGCAAGATCAAAGCGTGCTCTCAATCATGCTGGATAATCTGGAGACGGACCTGCTGAGACAGGGCAAGAAAATCATGGTTCATCAGTCCTATCACCACCCCAGTCGGTGGTATCGCGGACATGACTTGAAGAGGAGAACAACCACCTGGGGTTCACTGTCGAACTGTACAAATGAAGGCGGAAAAACGGAGAAAAATCTCGAGAAGAAGAAGACAGAGCAAACAATTCGATAATAGTATGGGAATGTGACCACTCTTGGAGCCTTTGTAGCACTAGCCTGACTCAGGGCCCGCAGGGCAGACTGTGTGTAATTCCATTTGTATTGACCGTAGATCTATTCGACGCAGGGTATCATCCTTGTGAAGGAAAAGCACACATTCAACGCGCCAACATAGACCCCAACCATAGACAGCGACCCAAAGTTGGGGCGTTCAGAAAGGCCCAACCAGCCGGTTTATGGTTGAGATTTTCCTTGGAGTTCGGACCATATTGCTAGCTGCTTCTCACAGCGCTTGGCGCTTTGTCCGCATTTTTGGCGGAAATTCAAACGATATTTTCATAACTCACGTTTCACGTGAGTAAACACCAAATCTGATATTGGTAACCCTCTCTAGAATCGTATTTTAGAGGGGCTTACCAATATCAGATTTGGTGTTTACTCACGTGAAACGTGAGTTATGAAAATATCGTTTGAATTTCCGCCAAAAATGCGGACAAAGCGCCAAGCGCTGTGAGAAGCAGCTAGCAATATGATCCGAACTCCAAGGAAAATCTCAACCATAATGGATCATTTGTTAGGTTTATTTAGACCTCAGAAAGACCTGTGTGTGGCGCCCCAATAAAACGCTCTCTTTGTCTCACGTCTCTTGTGTCTCCTCTTGCGTTTCTAGGCCAGCTCGCCAGATCCCTCGCTTTACATCTCTCTTTCTCTGTCGACGCCACACCCAATCAACAAATCGGGCCCGGATCAAAAACGCTATTTTACCCCATTTTTACCTAAGATACCTAAAATCTGATATAGACGACCGTATGTCAATTTTTCCTGAGGATTCCGAATATGCAATTTGTTTGACCACTTTATTTAAAAATAACAAAAATTCTGATGAGAACCGCCTTTTTTCTGGGTTCTCAAAGCTTCACAAAGGTTCTCATTGCACGGCCCTAGTCCAAACACAATTAATCCCATTTCCTCTTTTTTTCTAAACCACTGCTATGTTCTAGTCATTTGTTAGGAATTGTACTTTGAATATTTGCATTTGCACTTTGTTTTTTGTTGTTGTGCAGTATAAAAAGTTTGTGATACATATATGAAATTTATGTTCTTGATAAACATATGTGTTGTACTTTAAAGTGACTTAACCTGCCCGGACCGGGTTACAGCCCGAATCCGCCACGGGTCGGGGAATCCGAGCAGAATCCGGTCCGATCCCAAGAAGTCTGCTCATGTTTTCGTGTCGAAACTACGGAGTTTGAAATTGGCCCAAATGCTGAAAACTCCGGGCCTCTGGAATCACTTTAAACCGGTAATCATTTTAAACGATAACAATCAACCAAGGGTCCTAGGATTTCCAAAAGTTTTGACAAGATAAACCAGTTCTAAAAAATTTTTATTATGAAAATATTTATTTTAATTTCAATTTGCGTATACAAAAGATCAAAGTCTAAACAATTTTCAAAATATTGCTTGCATTGTCGGATAGAAAATGAAAATTCTCCGATAGACTTTAAAGCCGAACGGTAAATAAAGGTTGAAAAACTTGGAATCACTTTAACTGCAACATATAGACCTTGACAATCAATCAGACGGTCCGAGGAATTGCCTCCTGGCCTGGTCCGAAAGATGTGCCTAGCTGCATTATGCGATTTCTTTATAAAAAGATCTAAAAAATTCTTAACATGAAAACATTACTTTAACGTTGCATATACAAAAGATCAAAGTCTAAACAATTTTTTCAAAATATAGTTTCCATTTTCCAGAAAAAAAGAGATTTCCGAACAGACTTTAAAGCCAAACGATAAACAAAGGTTGAAAATTTTGGTTGGCTTTTGAGATCTGTAAATATTTTTATTATTGTCATTGTTTCTTTGTTTGTACAGACGACACACTTTCAACATTTTTACTTTTCCTTTGTATTTGGCAACTATTTTGGAAATATTTTGGCAAATATTGACGGATTTGATCCAACTTTTGCATAAAAGTGAGCAGTGAAAGGAAAATTTCAGTGTTTTGCTTATTGAATCCTGAAAAATATTTTTTAAGATGCGACCAAATTTCACAATAATTTTGTGGATTGTTATTGCGCGCTATTTGAGCTTCGTCTTGACAGGTTTGATTTTCTGGATGTATGAAAAATCTAAGAAAAAACTATAGTATAGTTTTTTCTATCTATAGGCGTTGTCAACTAGTGATCGCTGCTTCTAGTAGGATGAGTACTGGCTATAATTATTGATGATACCCCGGGCATTCGACTAAGCCATTACACGACTTTCTAGAAGGTTCCAGAAGCAATTATCAGAAGCAGTCAATATACATGAAAAAACTATACTTAGTTTATCAAGCTATACCACAATTTTTTAATAGAAAATGGGTATTTTCTCAAAAAGTAAGTCTAATTAATAAAATTAATAAAAATTTAAGATTAACTCTAAAAATATTTCGATGAAAATATTGAAAAATGCCAATTTTCACCAAATTTGAATATTTTGTGGGAAAACACACTCCAAAATTGTAGACCGTGCAAGTGACGAAGCTGACGCAAACACAGCTGCCAGGGAGGCAGAAACTGTTCGAGATCAAGCCCAAAATGAAGTCACTAGGGCCGATAATGAGGCCAAACGGGCCGAAAACAGCCGGGACCAGGCCAACAAGTTGCGAGATGAAGCCAATACGATGAGCGCTGAGATACAGCAATTATTGCCCTCTAAAATGACTGAAGTTCAAACTTTGGTCAGTCAAATCACCACGCCGAGGTATCAAGAACCATTTGAGAGCATAGAATAATGGGTGTTAAAACTATTACTATTTTTACGCTTTTTAAATTTGAATATCGAAAAATTTATTTCTCATTTTATCTCTAATTTTAACCATTTTTGCGACCTTTTATTGAATTGAATACGTTTGTCATAGGAGATTACCAATTGGATGGGATACGAGGTCTCCAGTTTCCTCCGTTGGCGTGAGCCTTAGGCATGCTTCCCACCTTAGTTAGCTCCTAAGGGGTCATAATGAGCCAAAAATCTGATCCTAAGGGCCGTTCGCCTGCAAAATCCGACGGTAAACAAACCTTAGGCTCCCAAATTTAGGATTAGGCTTAAGCTGAGACTTATAGTTAGGCTTAAGCATAGGCTGAACCTCGAGGTCTCGCATCAGTTGGTATGCACCCGTTAGCCATTATACATGGACTTTTTGAACTTTCAATGAGCGGCACACTTTGATCTTTTGTGTGTCTATCGGCTTAAGTATGGATACTTTTAGGAAGGCAACGATTGGTACTTATGTATTCGAACGAAAGGGCATTTACATTGGTCCTTTATAAAACCGGCATAGAAACGATTTAGAAAATGGAAGCATTTTATGACTCAGATTCGAACCCCGACATAACAGTTTCCTTATTAGTCCTCCACATTCCATGACATGGAGAGTGACATTGAAGAGTAATTTTCTGGGTGTCAGAGAAGGAAAAATCCTGAAAATTTAGGAAATACGCAGGAAACCAATATGCCAAACATAGCGCAAATTTGAAATCTATTACAAAATGGTTTTTCCTCATATTTCCTAGAGCAAAATTAACACTTTCATATCTTCTATCACATCTATTCATTCTTCCAGACAAGAGGCCGAGGCTGCTGCAACCGAGGCGCGTAGACAGGCGGGCATAGCCAGCGGTACAACTGGATTGCAAGCTGCAACCACTGCGGCAACCACAGCCCGGCAGGCTGCTGATCGAACAGCTACCACTGACCCCCAAGCCGCGCAGAAAAAGTCCGATGCGGAAACAGCTCGTGGACAGGCACAAGCTGCGCAGGCAAGTAGCTTATATATGTAATAGATACTTTTTAATAACGTTAAAAGCTATCAGTGGCTGTATATGTAAGTAGCTTATAGGCCGTAGCTAAAAGTGCGGCTGATGCCGCGGCAGCTCAAGTGAGCACGGCGGAGGCTCGACTCAAAACTGTAAAGGACATTGTTAACAAAATAAGGTAAGGTTTTTGAGTTCTGACTTCGGAACCGGTAAAAACTTCCCGCGGCCTTTGTTGCCATAACTTTTTACTGGACCATTCTAGAAGGAGGAGTAATAGCTTAAATCAAAGCTAAGACTCTGGTCTACAAATCAGTAAATTACTTGCTGCATTTCGATTCAAGATTCTCGAGATATAATTATTTTTGTCTCAAATTCTCGATTTTTCAAAAAAGTTGAAATTTTGAGACAAAAATAATTAAATCTCGAGAATCTTGGATCGAGATGCGGCAAGTAATATACCGATTTGTAGCCCAGAGTCTTAGCTTCCATTTAAGCTATTACTCATCCTTCTAGAATGTTCCAGTAAAAAGTTATAGCAAAAATGGCCCCAGGGGATTTTTACCGGGACTCTTCTAACTTTGCGTGTGGGCTTCGATGGAATAAATTCGCAGAATTCGAATCTCAATTTTCGCGGGAAAAGTGCAAAATGTGCAAAAATGTCCCAAAATTTTGAGATCAAATCCTCTAAAATCTAACAAATGTTATTTTCAAATTCGCGCGAAACTGTCTTTTCCAGAAATCTTCACCCAAAATCTGATCAAATAGCCCAACAAGTGATAGATCAGGAGGCCGAGGAAAAACGGCAGGAAAGAGAAAAGAAAATCATGGAAGAGATTCAGAGAAGACAGAATGAAGCTAACTGGGTTGGCCAAGCTGGTATTGAACAACAACAAACCCATCAAGACCAGATCTTGGGTCAAGAGGCAGTCGAACAAAGTCAGAACCAAGTCGGGACTGACTTGGTGGGAGATACCGGAGAGTATAACATTGCGCATTTCCACGACGATACCTATGCTCAGCTAGGTAGGATTAATTAAGCCTGAGCGGTTTACACTGGGATTTACCTTATTCATAACTAATTTTGAAATTCCGTTCGAATTCGCGCCCAAATTTTCGTTTAGCACCCGGAGACTTGGATGTAAACTGCTTGAACCTGATTGATCGATGCGGCGATCCCGATATAAGTGCTCGATGTGCTGGCAGCTGCGGCCGGGAAGGTTCGTAATTTTTTAACAGAGGCAATTATACGTTTTTCAAAGTCGTTTTCCGTTACCTATAAAATTTTTTATTCAGTGAATGGCGACGATCACGGTGAAAACTGTGCAGACTTGCACGATTTGTGTAATCATGAAGCCTACAATGACCTTATGAGTACCTACTGCAAGAATAGTTGCGGAAAGTAGCTCTCAAGAAAGCTCTCAAGAAAATATGACCTTGAAATTTTAACGCCTTGTGCTTGTTGGAATTCGTACTTTGTAGCATTCCAGGTAGAAATGACCTCAAATTTTATAATTTTCCACTCCATATTGGGGTGACATTCCATTTTATTGCACTTTACAATTTGTTGCTTTTTTCCACGCTTTGTGGTGAATAAGACATGAATAGATGAATGGTTTATTTGCAACATATTAGCAAACAAAAAATATGTCACACATTTTCACTTGATATTTGACCTGGCCGTATTACGGATACTTCGATCCTTGGAGCCCTGATTAGCTACATTAGAATCCAATGTGGCAAAAACTTTTCCATACTAAGTCTCAAGACTTCTTTCAGTCGTGAAAGTCTTGGCAGAAAGCATGGAGTCTCAAAAACTCTACATGCTCCGGGACACAAATACTTCCCCAGTATAGAAAAAGCATTCTATTGGGTAAATCCATTGATTCTGTTGTAAACAACATCTGCCTTCCTCCCTTTGATCTTTGGTGTTTAGAGGAGAGAGCGTGATTAGACAGAAAAAGGAAAGGAAATAGCACGCAAACAAATCCGTTTTCTTCTGCAATTTAGTCCTACCACGATTGTATATGTCTGCCAAAGCGGATCAATTGATTTACCCAATAGCTAATCCGAAAAGCTACCTCTAGAAGATATTTCTAACAAGAAATGAGACATTTTTAACAAAACCGATCTTTGAAAAACAAAAAGGTTAATGAAAACAACGGTCGAATCGAGTTCCGATCGCGTTGGATTATGGAG
Source organism: Ditylenchus destructor (assembly GCA_022814885.1). Lineage (NCBI taxonomy): Eukaryota > Metazoa > Nematoda > Chromadorea > Rhabditida > Anguinidae > Ditylenchus > Ditylenchus destructor. The sequence goes on from JAKKPZ010000337.1 coordinate 40,515, forward strand.
GTATGATGTAAAATGAAGTTATTACTGTTTTGTTTTTTATACATTTTATGTTAACATGCTTTAAATATAAACATACAAAAGCAAATAACTTTGTAAACTATTATGTTTGAATATCCGCCTGACTTTGAATTCTTGACCGTTTGTTTTGAAGTACACCGATTAGCTGTCAATGCGTGCCCAATATGGTCACACTAAAATTATAATGATGATACATGTATAAAGTGAACTTTAAAATAGTTTCAAGTAAAATCTTTGCCTACCGTATATATGGTATGCCCGGAAGCTCTGTGCTCTGGAACGTGACAACAGGCTTACAATGGCCTTATTGGTATAGCCGCCGATCTGAATGTAGCCTGCGCTGCCCAAATCCGACTGACAGCACATCCGATGTCCCGTTCGGTCAAACTCTTTCACCTTGAACTCCACACTGCTGACCGTGCACGCGATGTCGCAAGAAGTGCTGCTGATGGTATCGATCCACAGCCAAACCTTTGTGCCCGGAGGAGAGTTTATGTGCCAGTGGCAAGACTCGTAGTCGTTGGTGCCACTGTCAGCCACGCCAGGATTCAGGCTTCCAGTAAAGGATGTCCAGGATGTGGTGGCATTTAGTACTGCTCCACAGCTAGCTCCAGAGGTCGATTCCTGCTTCATACTACAGTCAGAGCCACCAAAGCCCTGAGGGCATATGCATTGGGTATCGCACCAGTTCGGGTTGGGATAACCTCCGTTTTTGCACCTGGCCATGTCCGCGGAAGTGCACGCGTCAAAGCATCCGTAAGCTTTGTTCATCATCACGATGTCCGAGAAGGCGGGCTGAACTCGCTGTCCCATGGTTTGCATCATGTTGTCCTCGAGAGCGTATATTGTAGGAGCATCCGGGTCTTTATTGAAGGCATGCGCATCGTATTGCATGACCGCTCCATAGTCGTACTTGATTCCTTGATTGTCGTTTGTGGTCGTACTTTGCTCTTTGAAATTTCCGGTTTTGTTTACCGGAACTTGCTCTACATTATCTAAGTCCACGGTGACAAAGGAGCCGCGGTCGTGACGACTCATAGTGTGCCAGAAGCCGAGACTGTGCGCGATCTCGTGCGCAATTGTTCCCATTCTGACGCAGCCGTCGCCAATCAACACCACCTGGTTGTATTGATCCATTTGCGCACCTACAGGTGACGAGCAGGTGTTTGTACTGTTTTTAAAGGTTATGATAGGGTGGTACCAGGATTGGTCTTCGGGACTCGTCTCTTCAAAGTAGAAACAGGTGTAGTGGCTCCAGAAGCCAATGGCTTTTTCTATCTGGCTTTTCTTCGATGGATCACTTTCAATGGATGAGTCGAATGCGTAGGGAACAATCTCGTTCTTGTCCCACTTATTAGATGGGAATGTTGCAAAGTTCAAAGCTCCTCTTTTGGATCGTTTGCTGGGTCCAGGCTTCTCAAGATCTGTCGGCTCCGGAGTAGTCGGATTCTCACCGGCTTCGGCGACATTGTCGACCAATTGCTGGGCTTGCTCCACCGATAGCACGATGTCTCCTTCGAACAGGTACTCACTGAGTTCTTCGCTTCTTTCGGGATTTGCGATAAGACTTTGCACTTTTCCCTTGCTTTTCAAAAGCGCTTTGATTTCTGCCGCCCGCATCCGGCTTTGCTTCCTGAGTTCCTCTTTGATCGCAACTTTTGCTCCGCTGCCGCGTTCCATGTTCTTCTTATCCACTCTTTCGCGGTACTTGGCTAGTAAGTCGCGCACTGTCTCGAGCTCATTTCCAACGGTTTTGCCGTCTTTCCTGTCTCCTCTGTCGGATCTTTTGCTGTTCCCACGTAAAAGTTTATAGGCAGTTTCAGGATCGACGTGACGTTTTGGAGTGATGTTTTCCTTGAGTTTTGTGATCGTTTTGGTCGATGACTCATCTTGGTCAAGAAGGAAATTGATGACCTTAGGCACGAATCCTGGAGGAGGTCTGGGAGGTCCGCCTGGTGCCGGTTGGTATCCGGATTTTTTATTCTCAGCTTCTCCAGGATGAGGTTGTTTTGTTGTGGGTAAGCAGTGACACAGAGCAATTGTCGCCAAAACGTATGGGAAACAGTTCAGCAGCATTTCTGAAAAGGTTTTATTAATGGAAAATGTTTTTATCAAGCCATTTTTTGCAAATTTTTTTAAAATTTGTCTTCAGGCATGTCCCAAAGTCAAAATTTTCGCATAAAAAGTTATACTTTTTAATTAAATTTTACTTTTTAAATTTTGCGAATTATTAAAGAAAGTTTTAGAAATAATAAAAGTACCTTATTTACGTAAAGAGCGTGGATCAACTTCAGGCAATCAACTGAATCAGCCAGACTGATAAAAATATTTGATATTTCTCGAATCTAACCCCCACCTTTTATAGCGGAGCGTGGACGTCCCCCTTTTCGTTTATTCAAATAAAAACATAAGCTGATTAAATTAAAAATTGTTTTCATACTTTTCCGTAAACTTTGTTTTGGTACTTTTTATTGCGGACGCACTTTTTATTTCCCACGCACTCGCTCGACCACGCACTTCCTTTTTCGGCTTTGTTTGTTCAAGACTGTTATGGGGCTAAAATTTGCTATGTACGAAGACGCTGGAAACCTCACCTGTGCGGGTTATCCGGGCAGCCAGGGCAGCTTCGAAATCGACACCAAAACTTTCGCCGATTGGAACATCGATTACCTCAAACTTGACGGCTGTTGGATGGATATCGACCAAATGCCCGACGGCTATGCCGAATTTGGTCGCTTGCTCAATACCACAGGACGTCCTATTGTGTACTCTTGCTCCTGGCCAGCCTATCTCACCTTTATGAGTACGTCTATCTTTTTTCTACAACCTTAGTGTCATCCAAATTGAATTGAGATCAGCGGATCTTAGCAAGATTTCATATTTTGGCTCATAGTTACAAAAAATCCTAATTTGCCGCAAGGTAAATTAATCTCGGTTTCAGACATACAATGGGCTCTCTACATATTCATAGACTGCATATCATAGAACGGTAAATTCATAGTTTTTATGCGATCGTTTTTATGCGATCTCAGGCCGAGGTTTCGTACCCATTATAGGTAATCGACCCCGCTGAATTCGAATCTGAGGTCAATTTTGGCGTAGCACCACTTTATGGCGTTCGAGTCTAGGTAAACCCACCCGCGGCCATTTTTGCCATAACTTTTTACTGGAACATTCTAGAAGGATGAGTAATAGCTTAAATGAAAGCTAAGGCTCTGGGCTATAAATCGGTATATTACTTGCCACATCTCGATTCAAGATTCTTGAGATTTATGCTAGCCTTACAATCAGGGGCGATTCTGATGTGTGATGAAATTTCATCACACATCAGATCTCCCCTGATTGTACGCACACCCATGCCCTCTTACAATCAGGAAATATTTGACGAAAATAATTTTCATCAGATTTCCGATGCGTGATTCTGATGAAATTTCATCACACATCACCTGCTTACAATAGCGAAAAATTTGATGAAATATTCCAGTTGTTAAATATTGAGTTGTTTTATCTACATATTTTATTTCCATTTTTGGAGCGTTTTTCGCCATGTTGGTCATAAATCTGATGTTACTCTCTCTATCTCAACTTTTTGTCGGTTTTTCAATGCATTTATCAGAATTTTTCTGACTTTTCAGTTTTCCACTGAAAAATGCATTTATTTCAACCATAGTCATTTTCGTCTGATTTTTTACTATTTATTTGACTATATTACACAAAACATCACAATTTTTACAAAATTATTACGAATTTTGTAATATAATTGTTTTTATTTGATATCAAAATTTATTTTCTTTGAAAAACAATGCCATATTTTGTCAAATATTATTTACAGTGATTTCCGCAAGAGAAAAACAAAATTTTGAAAATGTTTTTTTGAAAGCTCGAGTAAGTATCCAGTAAAAAATTTTTACTGCATAATTTCGAATGTCACTCTAGCGTTTTTACAAAAATTGTTTAAAACTTTTTTCGTAGGTGTATGCAAAGTCTTTTTTACTAAACGTGGCTCCCTGCCTTAGAACGGCAGGGTTGAAAAACATAAGCCCCGAAGCTTATTCAAGAGAAAAAACGATATCCCAATTTGACATCGTTATTCAACCAAAATAGGAACTTTTGTTCAAACACGACTATAAAGCACAATAAAATCAAAATAATTGGATTTTTCGGCATGAATTGGCACAATATTTTATAAAATATTTCACAAAAATTATGAAAATCGCAAGAAAATACACACAAAAACGAGTTTGCGCAAAAATCGTAATTTTTTGATACAAAAATCGAAAAATAAAAAATGTATTGGAATCTACAGAAAAGGTTGATATAGAAGCAGTAACATAAGATTTATATTTAATATGGCCAAGTACGCTCCAAAATTGGAGAAGCAGATCAATAAATACATAAAGACACGAGCATACACTGCAAACATGTTTTAAAATTTAAACAAAAACACTACAAACCGCAAAAGAATTATGAAATTATCTCCAAATTTACTTTTTGTAAGAAAGAACAAAAAAATTTTGCACAAAAACACAATATATTTACAAGAGATATGATAACCACAACGAAAAAGCTCGAAAAATGCACCCAAAATCTGATGAAAATTTGGGTGGTTGAAAAAAGTGCATTTTTGAGTGAAAAAATGAAAAGTTAGAAAAATTCTGAAAAACGCGTTGAAATCTAGACAAAAAGTTGACATAGAGTGAGTAACATCAGATTTATGACCAACATAGCGAAAAACGCTCCAAAAATGGAAATGAAATCTGATGAAAAAAATCTCCCCACAAATCTGATCAAACTTTTGTTTGATCAGAATCACCCATCAGATTTTTCATCACACATCAGATATTTCGCTATTGTAAGGGTAGCATTAATTAATTTTGTCTCAAATTCTCGAATTTGCAAAAAAAAGTTGAAATTTTGAGACAAAAATAATTAAATATCGAGAATCTTGAATCGAGATGTGGTAAGTAATCATCTCATCCTTCTAGAAGGTTCCAGTAAAAAGTTATGCCAAAAAATGGCCTCGGGGGGGGGGGTTTACCGGTGGGGTTTACCGGTTCCCATGGCGTTCTGCACCATAAAGAGCCAAAAATGGGCAGAATGCCAGAAAATGGTACCATATTGCCTCTGATGCCAAAACTGACTACAGATTCGGATTCAGCGGGGCGATTACCTATGATGGGTACGAAACCTCGGCCGGAGATCACACAAAAATGTCGTTTCTCGCGAAAAACCATATTTTCTATGAATTTACCGTTCTATGATATGCAGTCTATGAATACGTAGAGAGCCATACAATGCTTCCATGTTGCCAAATTTCATAAATATTTGAAGTACTGTAAAGTTTTTAGTGTAAACTTATAACCGAATTCCATTCAACAGATATGTCGGATCAGATAAACTATACTCAAATCGGAGAACACTGTAACCTTTGGCGCAATTTCGACGACGTTCAATTGCATAATAACTGGACATCGCTTATTTCCATTATCGATTGGTACACAGAAAATCAGGACAGAATGGCCCAAGTTCATGGACCCGGCAAGTGGAACGATCCGGATATGGTCGGTTAAAGTTTATCTCAAGAGTAACGGTGCCGTATAAATTTTCTTGTCCAAATTTCTTTCTAGGCTAAAGTGAGTGCCAGTGGCGCAGCTAGGGGGTACCGGGGTACGTACCAGGGGTGGGCTTCGGGACGATTTTGAAATCCCGAATGCCGAATTGAGATTTTAAAATCCCGAAGGCCGAATCCCGAATGCCGAATTGAGATTTTAAAATCCTGAAGGCCGAATCCCGAATGGCCAAAAGTACCGAATTTTCCCGAATCCGAAGCCCACCCCTGGTACGTACCCCCCCCAAAAAAATGGGAAAATTTGAAAAAATGAGTGTAAATCAGTGCAAATTTGGGCAAAAATTTGGTCCGGTACCCCCCCCCCCAAAACCCAAAAGTTGGTCGTCCCAAAAATCAGGTACCCCCTAAATGGCCATTTCCACTGAAACGTACCCCCCCCAAAAAAAAAATCCTGGCTGCGCCACTGGTGAGTGCTAGTCTCACACTAGCAATAAGAACTACGACCTTTGGTTTCTGACCCGGTGTTCACAATAGCGAGACCGAGACCGACGGACCGACGTGTTCACAATCAACGACCGAGACCGAGACCGACAGCGCGACCGAGACCGACGTGTTCACAATCAACTTTTTCAAATTTTTATACATTTTTTTCAAATTTTTTTGTACTAATGTCTGAAAATGTATTCTAGAATGTTTTAGAATGCTCTATAGCGTATAAAAAACAAAATATGGCAATTTTTGGGCTTTCTCAGAAAATGCCTTACCGAGACCGATACCGATGTGCTCACAATCAACTTTTCAAAATTTTGTGTGGTAAATTATTCTAGAATGCTCTAGAATACTTTAAAAACTATTTTTTGAGCCCAATTAAGCGGATTTGAGCTGATTTTGAGTGGATTTAAGCTATATTTTATTCATATGACGCAGATTTGATGAAATTTAGAAGCAGATTAAGATGGTTTTGAGCTGGTTTAAGATGGTTTTGAGCTGGTTTAAGATGGTTTTGAGCTGGATTGAGCTTCAGTCGACATTTTTCAAAAACCCAACGACTGCGATGTTATTTCATAAAATGGAGCCCAGGACATGTGCGACCATATGCAAAAAACCGTTAGGTCGGATCGCGTCAAAAAAGTACCGGAGTACCGACGCGTGTAAAATGATTTCAAATGGATTTGAATTTTTGTGAAAAAAAATCAGCATTTTTTCCACATCCGCACTCTCGACATTTAATTGTTGATATTCAGCAAAATGGTCTTTTCTATAAGAACCGTAAAGGTCTCCCCTACAAATTTTGTATTGGTCGCACTATGGCCATATCTGAAAGAATTTATAGAAAAATGCGATTTTTTGGCGAAGGTCAATTTTCATCGGTCTCGGACTCGGTCTCGGTCGCTATTGTGAACACATCGGTCGGTCCGTCGGTCTCGGTCTCGGTCTCGCTATTGTGAACAGGCCTTTATAGTGCTATCGGTCATGTGAGTTCAAATTCAAAGGAATTTTTGAACATGTCCTATAGGTATAGAAGCATTATAATCTAATTTTCTTAAAAGAACAAATTTTAAGAAAAAAATTTTCTTCTCCGTCTCCTTTTTTTGTCGTAAACCTGTTGAAGGATTTTTATTCAATATTTTTCTTTTAGATATAGGGCTGATATTATTTTAATAACCCTCCTCAGGTGTCCTACACCTATAGGACATGTTCAAAAATTCCTTTGAATTCGAACTCACATGGCCGGGCCCTGGGAGTAATTTCTAAGCTTACGCCTGAGTCGTGATGCTCTGTTCAATTTTTGGACTCATGTGCGAGAAACATACAAGCCTGTCGAAGGTGAACTGGAATACAAAGAAACTTTTAACAAAGAATATGATCACGATGTTTTCGTTGATGTGTAAAGCACAGCCATTGTTGTTTTTGTGTTAAATAAATTGTTTTTGAAAAACTTTTTCCTGCAGGCCACATTCGGAACAAGTACCGGTGCGTCGAGTGGTGACGCACCCGGTGTTCACAATAGCGAGACCGAGACCGAGACCGAGACCGAGTCCGAGACCGAGACCGAGACCGAGTCCGAGACCGAGACCGAGACCGACGGACCGACGATGCGATTTTTTGGCGAAGGTCAATTTTCATCGGTCTCGGTCTCGGTCTCGGACTCGGTATCGGTCTCGGTCTCGGTCGCGTTGATTGTGAACACGTCGGTCTCGGTCTCGGTCTCGGACTCGGTCTCGGTCTCGGTCGCTATTGTGAACACATCGGTCGGTCCGTCGGTCTCGGTCTCGGTCTCGCTATTGTGAACAGGCCTGCACGGACATATAGTGGTGGCTCAGAGAAGATGCATAAATAATCCTTCAGTGTTTTCTGTTGAAATGATGACATTTCCCGGTTGCACTTATAAAATATTACTATGAATGATGGGCCTTGTTATGGAAAGCGAGACTGTCCGTGGGGATTTACCTTTAGTCCTATATTCCGGTTGATCCCACTCAGTTCTCTCAATACTGTATGATCAAGATGCACACAAATGCATTCCCGAGCAAGAAGCAACCAGGGTGACGCTTCCTTTTAAGGACATTTTTAGGTGATTGTGCACTAATCTCCCAATTAAAATGTTCACCTTGTAATTTGGAATGACACTGTACTCATTTTTACTGTGTAACATAAATAATCCGCTGATTAAATAGTTCATGTTGATCCTGGGGATGAACCTGTCTATGAACTTAATCCTCTGCACTTTAACTTTCACTATATAAGTGAAATAAACTGGCGATTTTTAAGCTACGTTTGGTTTAATTTTTAAGATATTAAGTTAAAATATAACTTTTAACCAAACACCAACCAATCCTAAAACGTCATATAAAATATTCTCGCAGGAAACGGTTTGTTGTAGGCAAATAAAAGACAAAATACTCTGTCCGGTTCACTTCCTTAGTAGGAACCTGACAAAAGATCCTGATGAACAAAAGTGATGCAAAATCTGGCTAAATTTTGAGACAATGTTAAATTTTGAGACAATGTTACTCACAATTGCACGTGACACAATTGACGTTTCCTTGTAAGTCCTCCGTGAATCTCTCTAGAATGTTCTTTTTATTTGCTGTGATTGTCTGGTTTCATTCCTCGGAAGTGAATGCCATTCATTGCTACCAGAGTCGAAACTTGACGGAAAATGGTATGGGAGGGGCTGTCCTTGGGCCCTGTGGCGTGAGTTTTATGTTTATACTTTTATACCTACTAGCGGCCGCGCCGCGCAAGTTGCGCGGCGCCGAGAAAAATTTTTTCTTGCTTCTTTTCTTTTGACTTTTGTGATTGGGATTTTGGGGGAAATAAAAGGAGGGACTGGCAAATTTCTGGAAGAATTGCAAATTTCTGGAGGTGTGTGGAAGAAGTGAAATTTTTTGAGGTGAAATTAATTTTTGAGGTGAAATTAATTTTTGAGGTAAGTCTGACCTCGTTTATCCGGACCTACACTTATCCGGACCCTCGGTTATCCGGACGGTTTTGGCCGGAACGGATTTTTTCCATACAAATTTCCCTCATTTATCCGGACAGAATTGGGAAAATTTAGGACAAAAGGGTCCCCCTATTGATTTGAAAATTTTGCTGTTTTTGGCCGATTTTTAGCCAAAAATGCCGAATTTTCGGTCAAAAATTAGAATTTTTTCCTTAAATTTTCGGTTTTCAGCCCACTTTTTATAAATTTGTCAAAAATTTTTCAAAAATAGGCCAAAAATAGCGAAAAAAGTTTAAAAAATTTCTAATTTTTAAGTTTTAATTTCTAATTTTGGGCCAAACTCGAATTTTATTAATTTTTGACTAAATTTTCGGCAATTTTTGGAAAAATTTGCAATTTTTTGCGAAAAATTTTGAAAAATTTGGTAAAAATTGAAAAAATTTCAAGCTTTTTTAAATTTGTGCCAAAAATTTTGAATTTTCGCCAAATTTTGATTGAAAAATGTGCTGTGTCGGATAAGAGAATTCATTTTTATAGACTTTTGTCTTGGCCGAAAAGGGTCGGATTAGAGAGGGTCGGATTAGAGCGGGTTGACTGTAATGTGATTACGCTCGCCATTTTTGGCATAACTTTCTTCTCGAACATTCTAAAAGGATGAGTAATGGCTTAAATCAGAGCTAAGGCACTGAGCTATCGGTATATTGTATGCCGCATCTCGATTCTTGGTTTTCGAGGTTCAAGTATTTTTGTCTCAAATTCGCAAATTTCCAGAACATTAAATTTTTTTAGAACGTCGATAACGGTTGTTTCACAGCGGATAACCTGCAGACCAGTATGTTTAATTAAGTATTGCATTATATAATTATAATATTATGCAGACATTACCTTCCGTGGCTGCGTGGAAGGAAACTAGGACTAGAAAAAGCACCGGCGTCCCCAACCCCGGTCAGTATGCCCCAGTTTTCAAAATACCTAAAAAATATTTTTTTTCTGGATTCAGGACCTCTTAAAACCCCGGGGGCAAAAAATTTGACCGAAAAAATATTTCACCCGTCAGGGATCCGAACCTGGGTCGGCTGACTCCTGATGCTAACCACTTAGTACAGCGCCACGGAGGCAAGATGAGGTGAGGGACGCACGCACGCAGAGACAGACACTGGCTTCTTAGTAAAGTAACATATACTGCATAAACGTCAAGGAATTTTTCGAGTAGAGATCAAACAGATTTTGGATACCGTATTTCCCCTAATATAAACCCTATCTACAATAGGCACCTCCTACAGAACGATTAGTGTGTAAAAACTAGCTGTCCTACGCCGCCGCTCTCGCGGCGTCCCCCCCCTCCCCCCGTCAGTATGCCCCATTTTTCAAAAAAAAAATTTTTGTCTAAAAAATGGTCTAAAAAATTTTGTCTATATTTTGTCTAAATTTTTTGAAAATCTGTATCAGCACATCCTTACGAACATTTTAAGCTATCACTTGCCCGGAAATGAGCGGGGAAGGGGTCTAAACGTCACCACACGCACAGACAGACACTGGCTTCTTAGTAAAGTAACATGAGAAACACCTCCTTTGAAGTGGCAGTATTGAAATAACCCCTGGGATTTCATTAGAGAAAATAATTAAGGAATTAATTAAAAATTATTAAAAATTTTTTCTTTTGATTACAAGAACTGAGCAAGTTTGTTCAAAAGTCTAAGGCAAAAAGCACTTTGCTGAAAATATCACTAAAAGTACAATGTAAAAGGAGAAAAAACTATATTGTTAGATGAATCATTTTGCTTGACGCTGGTATCGAAAATTCGAGGGAGGGGCAAAATTAAAGGGTCGAAAAATCCATCCAAAAATGTATGGAAATTACCGGGGTATAATTATTCAATCGACCTCCAGAGGGGGCTAATTAGAGGGAGGGTAAAAGGTTAGAAGGTGGGGTTAAATTAGAGAGTTTACGGTAATGCTCAAATCCTGCCATCTGGGTAACATTTATGAACAAAGGAGAATAAGTAAACCGAACATCATCACATACACATCACTGAGCACCCCTCATACTAAAATCCTGTGCACCTTAATTGCAATATCCAAAATCTCTGACGATTACAGGAAGGTGAAAATGAGTTTGATCCAATGGACCCAAACTGAGCGGGCGATGAAGATTAGTACTTGATTCAAATTCGATCGCCTGTAGCAAAAAGGAAAGAAAGTTCAGGCCACTTAATCACAAGAAAAAGAACAGCAAGACACAGGCATTTTGCCTCCACTAGATCCAATGGGCAATTACTGTCATAACAATATTGGACTTATCTTTTGACAACCGCATTTCAAAACTTTTGTAGTTGACATTAAAGTTGAGAAATGAACGAAAATATATGTCTGCGGATTACAAGAAAATTAACCTTGTCTGATGTGGATTAACTTTGATCAATACTGACTCTTCACAAATAATGATTAAGTGTTAAAGAAAAGGCCGTTACTCTCGTATTATAAAATGCTTGACGTGACGTTAGTTTAAAAGGACATTGAATTAATATGAAAGCGAAAACTAATGGGAAGCGATTTCAGAAATGTTCCGAAATTCGGCAAACTTTCGACCACACGCATCGAAAATGCTCGAAAAAGTCGAGAATCGCGAGAAATCGATACAATCTTGCAAAATTTGAGGAATATCGAAAATCGCTTCCCATAGAATTGTAGCCAGTTCTGTAGCGGTTCGAACGGTACCAAACACATTGGGTGTTACTTTTTTGAAAAATGAGTAATTTCCGTTCCCGTAACACGTACTTTGGCCAAAAAAACGCACTTTTTCGCCGAAGGGCTTGTACGTCGGTATGGACGATTTTTTTAAAAGGCGATTTACGAATTTTTCTCTTTTTAAAACTTGTTTGTGACATCCTTACGGACATAATTACTGAAATAGAATACTCAC
>JAKKPZ010000338.1:0-52331 GCA_022814885.1 Ditylenchus destructor
TTTGCTTTGGACTTCGCTGGCAATGGCGGACTAGGCAAGGCATCATTAGCCAACTCTGAAACATTGGTAAAATACAGCATTTTTAGCAATGACTGAATGTACTATTAGCGAAAAATGCTCGTGGATAGAGGTAAAATTGTCCCAATTCGAATGTTTCAATTTTCCTAGATCTATAAACAAGTGAAATTTCGGAAACAATCGAAACTGAAATTACCGCGTCTTCCACAATGACATATATTCAAAGTAACCAAATAATTATAGAAGGAGTCGAATAAATTATATAGTCGAAATATAAAATGAGATTATGTTTACTCACTAACCATTCTCTGGAATGACGTCTTCTGGCTTCTGTTTCACCTGCTCATCCTTGAGGTCGTCTTCGGAGTCAGAAGCGGGCGCATATCCATAGAGATGAGGAAAGTGCTCCGGTTTCAAATAGGTCATCTAAAATTGTTGCAATAATGTTGTTACAAAATAAAAATTACTTACTCGAGATCGCGGGCGTTGCACTCGGCGCTCCACTGTCACTTTCTGCATCGCCAACTTTGCATCCACGCGACGCTCCACTTCAGCCAAGAACTCTGCCTTTTCGTCGTCAGTCATCTGAACGAATACAACGTCGCCGTCTTCGAGAAGCATTTTATTCGCAGTCTTCTTTGGTTCTGAAATAAAAACTAGTAGTAGTAGCAACAAGTAGTAATTAGTAACAATATTCATAAAATCAATTCACTCATTCTCTCCTTCTTTAATTAATAAGTAGTTTGTTTATGATTAGAGATAATCAGAGGTGAGCTGGAGAGAAAGAGAGAAAAGAATTACAATGGTTTGTGATACACTCGAAATAAACTATGGTTTGACCATTCTTTTAGCATACAAAATACATTCGAGCTAAACAAAGCTTGAAGAGAATCTTGAAAATATATTGCCTGTCACGCAATGTTGGAAATAGAGTTGAAATAAAGAACTGTAGGTGAACCTGGTCATCTTGGCAGTGGTATTGTAACTTGAAGAAAGAAGCATCTATCACAATGTTGGGACAAACTCATTAGAACTTTTATGGAGGTACTGGACTAGTACCGTTATGGAGGAGTAAGAAATAGTTCGATGCAAATTTCTCTAAACCTTAAAAATATATGACAAGGAATCAGTGAAATTTCAAAAAAGAGAAAGACGAGACTGAATTTTTTATTTGTGAAATAAACATAGGTGTCTTGAGGGTGAGCTGGTTAGAAGGCCTACCGAGAAAATGATGAGATGAATGCAAAATTAAATTTGCTGTATTTTTTGCACATATAAAGTGGGCCATACTCGGCAGTGGTGAAATGAAAGAGAATGACGTTGAAAGAATGAAAACTAAGCACACTGGGTCAATTTTCTTGGTAAAGTAAACTGAGTGTCACTTTACGCACACACATAAAATGCACACAAAGATGAGAAAGGCGGCCAGATGGTCGTCTGAGAGAAGTATTCTGACGCAGAAATAGCCAAAACTAAAATTTCTTTACATTAACTGCACAAACAAAGAGCCACAAAACACGAATGGACAACGATGAAGGTTGATAGTCCGTCACAAAGATGGGAAAAGGGGCTTCGGTTTTTGGAGTAGTGAAAATTGGTGCTTTGGTTTCGAACTAAACAAAGATTCATGTATGGAAGCTCACAATTGTGAGAACTGAATTCGCAAAAACTGAAGTGATACAAAGATGGGAAAGTGGTTCTGAGGACGTGGACAAGAAATAAAGTGTACATTGAAGCAAAAGGAACTCTAAAAACTGGGAAATATGTCTGGAAAAATATGTAAAAAGGATTTTTTAATTGCAAAGTTTGTTAAAATACGGAAAATATAACGAATACTAGTCCAGAGAAATCCAAGATAACTAATAGTGATCTAAGCAAAAAAACATTGACAAATTGAAGCTCAAGAGTGTTGGACTGAAGTATTATATTTCCTCACAGCTTTCGAAATCTGAAATTTAAACTGCTGCCTTTTAGAATAAGCCTCTTAACCCTTCATTTCCCACAGTATTTAAATCCATACGCTTTTGGTGACCCCCATTGGTTCCCACAGTATGGTTTTCCATACGCAAACTTTGGGGCAATTTTTGGCCAATTTTTTGGCTTCCTAGCTCAAATCTGATATTGATCTTATATAGCCAACTTTTTGTCCTGAATAAGAATATGTAATTAGTTTTTGTGTTTTAGCTCAAAAAATTTTTTTGCGATTTTTTTTCTCGAGAGGTACTCTCGAAAAATTCGAGAATGAACTAAAAAAAATTTTTTTTGAGACTCAACAAAAAAACTAACTTCAGATTCGTGCTCAGCGCATCGAAATTGACCAGAAAAAGTGCTTTTTAGGGTTTTAAAAATTTCGAAATTTTTTTGAAAATTTCGAAACCATAGGGGGTATCATGGATTTTCGGAAAAATCGCAACTTTTGACCCCCTAAAAATTAGCAAAAATCGTCGAATTTGAAAAAATAATATTTTTCCCGTTATCAGGGACCCAAATGGGCCCTGTATACCAAAATTCAGCAAAATCCCACGGTCGGGCATACGGGGTCTCTCACGGCTGGGCAATGAAGGGTTAAAGGGAGATAGGCGGATTGGGACCCGGCGGATTGGGACCCAAGATTTTTTCGCATAATTTGTTTGTTTTTCGTCATTTTTATGATCTATATTGTTTCTCTGACCCATTCTGGACATTTCTGCTTTTAAAATTTCTCGATTTGGTGCCTGTGGCTCCATTTTTGGACATTTTTATGAAAAATGACAACTTTTTGTCCGAGAAAATAGCAAGTTTTAAAACAAAGCGTCTCCATGGCTGATTTTTTACACCCGGGGGTTTTCGGCCGCGCTGATTACTAAAGCCCCCAAAAAAATTTTTTTTAATTCCGGTTTTGGTACTTTCCGGTTATCGGGGTCCCCAAATTAAGATTTCTCGAATTGGTTCCTAATCGCAAAAAGCGTACTTTGGTTCCTATAATTCTGAAACGAATTGCTCCCGGCACCGTTATTATGTCCGACAGTTTCTCTTCATACAAAAAGTTATCTGACCATTTCGAGCATCATATGGTCAATCATTCGCTCAATTTCGTCGATCCCGAGGACAAAACAGTGCATACGCAAAACGTTGAGCGCATGTGGCGGCCTTACAAGGATGAGAACCGTCGCCGAGCAGGCACCCACCGTCAAATGGTTGGCTCATATATGGCTGAATACATGTGGCGCGTTTCATTGGAGAAAGATGCTGATGTTTTCGAAGAAATTCTGGAGGCGATCAAAGAATATTGGCCACCAGGCAAGAAAGTCCGCGATTTAACATTTTATGAAAAAATGAATGATAATGGAGATTTTGATGATGAAAATGATGTTTCTAGTGAAGATGAATGATTTTCTGTTGTTTTAATAAAATTTTGAAATTTTGACTTTTGGGGACCCCGATAACCGGAAAGTACCCCGGTTTTAATTAATTAAAATATTTAAAAAATCGCAAAATATTTTAAAAAAAATTTTTAATTAGCTATTTTTTGCCGATTCTAGACTTTAATTCTGCTTTTTTAGCCTTCATTGTTACTTCAGACTAAATTAAAAGCTAAAAATTAACAAAATATAACAAATTTTGGAAAAAAACGGCAAAATAAAAAAAAATTTTTGAAAAATTTCGTAAAAAAATTTTTCGGCAAAGTTTTTTGGTAAAATTTCTCCGCCAAGTAAAAATTTTGCCAAAAAATCACAATATTTGTCCAAAAATGCCAAAATATTTACTAAAATATAAGTAAAATTCCCAAAATATGCAAAATATTTTTTAAATAAAAAAATATTTTAAAAATATTTTAGTTAAAAAACGTCCAAACTATTTTTTAAATATTTTTTTATTTTAAAAATATTTTTGGGGGCTTTACTGATTACGTTTTCGATGTCAGATTTGTGAGCGGCATGTTGGTTACTCCAAAAATGTAACGTTTTTGATCATTTGCAGCCGTGTGTGCAAAGTGCAAAAAATGTCAAAATTTGGCATTCTGGTAGCAGTCTGATGGTAGATTCGTGATCAGCATGTTTGAAAAACCTCGGATGCAAAAAATCAGCACTGGAAACGCCATGTTTTAAAACTTGCCATTTTCTGATCAAAAAGTTGCCATTTTTCATAAAAATGTCCAAAAATGGAACCACAAGCCCGAAATCGAGAAATTTAAAGAGCAGAAATGTCCAGAATGGGTCAGAGAATCTATTGGCAGAAAAAATAGGCTAAGGAAACATAAAAATATGCGAAAAAATATTGGGTCCCAATCCGCCGGGTCCCAAACCGCCGCACCCCGGGTTAAAGTTGCCAGTGGCGCACCCAGGATTTTTTTTTTGGGGGGGGGGTACGTTTCAGTGGAAATGGCCATTTTGGGGGGGGGGTACACTTTTTTTGGTACCCCCAACTTTTGGATTTTGGGGGGTGGGTACCGGCCCAAATTTGCACTGATTTACACTCATTTTTTCAAATTTTTCCATTTTGGGGGGGTACGTACCCCCGGTACCCCCCCCTGGGTGCGCTAGTGGTTAGTGCTATGTTAGTGCAACATGAAGACGCAATTGAAATATAACATTGAAAGCCATTGTTCTACCGACAGGTGTGGCACAGCACTGAACCGTAGGTAATATCAATTCAGAAAAGATGCCAGTGTAAATTCAGAGCGAATAAAAGCGTAAAAGATAAACAAGCTTCTACAATCGATTGAAATTATACTTAGAGAAGAAGGATTGGAAGGTGAAACCAGGACTGGGATTTCTGTATATTCACTATACTGCCTCTTCCCTATTCTCATGATTGATTTCACCATTTCACTGCTTTGCGCCATTTCACGTTGTCCCGCCGCGATCTCTGAATATCGCGCCGAAGCACGTTTTCTTTCCAAAGCAGGCAGTGGGAAATAACCAGGCAGAGGCTTTCTCTGCGCCCTCCCAATTCAGCGGCAATTCCTTTATGTTCAAATGTGAATTAAGATTTCAAATCAATGAAGAATCAATCATGAGAATAGGGAAGAGGCAGTAGCGCTTGCGCATTCGTCAATTCAATCTGGAAGTTGATATTGCTATCCCCTTTAAAATAAAGGCGAACATTGAAAATAATCCCAGCGACAACGAGTTAAGTAAATTTGATACAGTAATACAACCCGCCATTTTTTAGCGGAAATTCAAACCACAATTATCATGAAACGTCTGTCTGTCCGTCGGATCAGGCTCGGGTTTTTGGCTACTAAGGGTAAATCGACCCCGCTGATCCAGAATCCGGGGTCAGATTTTTCCTTGGAACCTTCTAGAATCTGCAAGCGCAAAACTACTCTTAATATAAAATTGGTCCCGCAGCGATTGCCTTCAACTCGCAAGTTGACTTAACTCGAAGGCGCGGGGATTATTTTCAATGTTCGCCTTTAACCCTTCATTGCCGGAGCCATAGACAAAAGGCAGAATGTCTGCGCTACCATTAGCTTTATTTTAGATGAGCTGTCTTTATTAAAAATACTAGGCACGAATCGCCCGGCTAAGCCGGGCGAATAAACGGTTCTATACTATCTCAAATATTCAAATGATGTATGGTAATAAATTGTCTATCTATGTCCCGGGATAGATTGAAATAAAATTTTCCAGCTATTCTTCCCGGGATAGTATGATATAAGTTTTTCCAGCTTTTCTCATTTTTTCCTGGAATATAAATTTTCGGATATTTTTCATCAATTTTTCGGGGATATAAATTTTCGGATATTTTTCCATCAATTTTTTCGGGGATATAAATTTTCGGATATTTTTCATCAATTTTTCGGGGATATAAATTTTCGGATATTTTTCATCAATTTTTCGGGGATATAAATTTTCGGATATTTTTCCATCAATTTTCCTGGGATATAAATTACTGGATATTTTTCATCAATTTTCCTGGGATATAAATTTTCGGATATTTTTCATCAATTTTTCGGGGATATAAATTTTCGGATATTTTTCCATCAATTTTCCTGGGATATAAATTACTGGATATTTTTCATCAATTTTCCTGGGATATAAATTTTCGGATATTTTTCCATCAATTTTTTCGGGGATATAAATTTTCGGATATTTTTCCATCAATTTTTTCGGGGATATAAATTTTCGGATATTTTTCATCAATTTGCCTTGGTTATAAATTTTTGGATATTTTTCCATCAATTTTTTCGGGAATATAAATTTTCGGATATTTTTCATCAATTTGCCTTGGTTATAAATTTTTGGATATTTTTCCATCAATTTTTCCTGCGGATATAAATTTTCGGATATTTTTTCATCATTTTTTCCTGGAATATAAATTTTCGGATATTTTTCATCAATTTTCCTGGGATATAAATTTTCGGATATTTTTCAACAATTTTCCTGGGATATAAATTTTCGGATATTTTTCCATCAATTTTTGCGGGAACATAAATTTTCGGATAATTCCATCAATTATCCTGGGATATAAATTACTGGATATTTTTCATCAATTTTTCCTGGGATATAAATTTTCGGATATTTTTCATCAATTTTCCTGGGATATAAATTCGGATATTTTTCCATCAATTTTCCTGGGATATAAATTACTGGATATTTTCCATCAATTTTTTCGGGGATATAAATTTTCGGATATTTTTCCATCAATTTTCCTGGGATATAAATTACTGGATATTTTTCATCAATTTTTCCTGGGATATAAATTTTCGGATATTTTTCAACAATTTTCCTGGGATATAAATTACTGGATATTTTTCATCAATTTTCCTGGGATATAAATTCGGATATTTTTCCATCAATTTTCCTGGGATATAAATTTTCGGATTATTTTTCCATCAATTTTCCTGGGATATAAATTACTGGATATTTTCCATCAATTTTTTCGGGGATATAAATTTTCGGATATTTTTCCATCAATTTTCCTGGGATATAAATTACTGGATATTTTCCATCAATTTTTTCGGGGATATAAATTTTCGGATATTTTTCCATCAATTATCCTCGGATATAAATTACTGGATATTTTTCATCAATTTTTCCTGGGATATAAATTTTCGGATATTTTTCAACAATTTTCCTGGGATATAAATTACTGGATATTTTTCATCAATTTTCCTGGGATATAAATTTTCGGATATTTTTCCATCAATTTTCCTGGGATATAAATTACTGGATATTTTTCATCAATTTTCGTGGAATATAAATTTTCGGATATTTTTCATCAATTTTCCTGGGATATAAATTTTCGGATATTTTTCCATCAATTTTCCTGGGATATAAATTACTGGATATTTTTCATCAATTTTCCTGGGATATAAATTTTCGGATATTTTTCCATCAATTTTTTCGGGGATATAAATTTTCGGATATTTTTCCACCAATTTTTTCGGGGATATAAATTTTCGGATATTTTTCCATCAATTTTCCTGGGATATAAATTACTGGATATTTTTCATCAATTTTCCTGGGATATAAATTTTTGGATATTTTTCCATCACCATCAATTTTTCCTGGGATATAAATTTTTGGATATTTTCCATCAATTTTCCTGGGATATAAATTTTCGAATATTTTCCATCAATTTTCCTGGGACATAAATTTTCGAATATTTTCCATCAATTTTGCTGGGACATAAATTTTCTGATAATTCCATCAATTATCCTGGGATATAAATTACTGGATATTTTTCATCAATTTTCCTGGGATATAAATTACTGGATATTTTTCATCAATTTTCCTGGGATATAAATTTTCGGATATTTTTCCATCAATTTTCCTGGGATATAAATTACTGGATATTTTTCATCAATTTTCCTGGGATATAAATTTTCGGATATTTTTCCATCAATTTTTTCGGGGATATAAATTTTCGGATATTTTTCCATCAATTTTTTCGGGGATATAAATTTTCGGATATTTTTCATCAATTTGCCTTGGTTATAAATTTTTGGATATTTTTCCATCAATTTTTCCTGCGGATATAAATTTTCGGATATTTTTTCATCATTTTTTCCTGGAATATAAATTTTCGGATATTTTTCATCAATTTTCCTGGGATATAAATTTTCGGATATTTTTCAACAATTTTCCTGGGATATAAATTTTCGGATATTTTTCCATCAATTTTTGCGGGGACATAAATTTTCTGATAATTCCATCAATTATCCTGGGATATAAATTACTGGATATTTTTCATCAATTTTCCTGGAATATAAATTTTGGGATATTTTTCATCAATTTTCCTGGGATATAAATTTTGTGATATTTTTATCAATTTTCCTGGGATATAAATTTTCGGATATTTTTCATCAATTTTCCTGGGATATAAATTTTTGGATATTTTTCCATCAATTTTTTCGGGGATATAAATTTTCGGATATTTTTCATCAATTTGCCTTGGTTATAAATTTTTGGATATTTTTCCATCAATTTTTCCTGCGGATATAAATTTTCGGATATTTTTCCATCAATTTTCCTGGGATATAAATTACTGGATATTTTTCATCAATTTTCGTGGAATATAAATTTTCGGATATTTTTCATCAATTTTCCTGGGATATAAATTTTCGGATATTTTTCCATCAATTTTCCTGGGATATAAATTACTGGATATTTTTCATCAATTTTCCTGGGATATAAATTTTCGGATATTTTTCCATCAATTTTTTCGGGGATATAAATTTTCGGATATTTTTCCATCAATTTTTTCGGGGATATAAATTTTCGGATATTTTTCCATCAATTTTTCCTGGGATATAAATTACTCGATATTTTTCATCAATTTTCCTCGGATATAAATTTTTGGATATTTTCCATCAACTTTCCCTGGGATATAAATTACTGGATATTTTTCATCAATTTTCCTGGGATATAAATTTTTGCATATTTTTCCATCAATTTTTCCGGGGATATAAATTTTCGGATATTTTTCCATCAATTTTTTCGGGGATATAAATTTTCGGATATTTTTCCATCAATTTTCCTGGGATATAAATTACTGGATATTTTTCATCAATTTTCCTGGGATATAAATTTTTGGATATTTTTCCATCAATTTTTCCTGGGATATAAATTTTCGGATATTTTTCATCAATTTTCCTGGGATATAAATTTTTGGATATTTTTCCATCAATTTTTCCTGGGATATAAATTTTCGGATATTTTTCATCAATTTTCCTGGGATATAAATTTTTGGATATTTTTCCATCAATTTTTACTGCGGATATAAATTTTCGGATATTTTTTCATCATTTTTTCCTGGAATATAAATTTTCGGATATTTTTCATCAATTTTCCTGGGATATAAATTTTCGGATATTTTTCAACAATTTTCCTGGGATATAAATTTTCGGATATTTTTCCATCAATTTTTGCGGGGACATAAATTTTCTGATAATTCCATCAATTATCCTGGGATATAAATTACTGGATATTTTTCATCAATTTTCCTGGGATATAAATTACTGGATATTTTTCATCAATTTTCCTGGGATATAAATTCGGATATTTTTCCATCAATTTTCCTGGGATATAAATTACTGGATATTTTTCATCAATTTTCGTGGAATATAAATTTTCGGATATTTTTCATCAATTTTCCTGGGATATAAATTTTCGGATATTTTTCCATCAATTTTCCTGGGATATAAATTACTGGATATTTTTCATCAATTTTCCTGGGATATAAATTTTCGGATATTTTTCCATCAATTTTCCTGGGATATAAATTTTCGGATATTTTTCCATCAATTTTTTCGGGGATATAAATTTTCGGATATTTTTCCATCAATTTTCCTGGGATATAAATTACTGGATATTTTTCATCAATTTTCCTGGGATATAAATTTTTGGATATTTTTCCATCAATTTTTTCGGGGATATAAATTTTCGGATATTTTCATCAATTTGCCTTGGTTATAAATTTTTGGATATTTTTCCATCAATTTTTCCTGCGGATATAAATTTTCGGATATTTTTTCATCATTTTTTCCTGGAATATAAATTTTCGGATATTTTTCCATCAATTTTCCTGGGATATAAATTACTGGATATTTTTCATCAATTTTCCTGGGATATAAATTACTGGATATTTTTCATCAATTTTCCTGGGATATAAATTTTCGGATATTTTTCCATCAATTTTTTCGGGGATATAAATTTTCGGATATTTTTCCATCAATTTTTTCGGGGATATAAATTTTCGGATATTTTTCCATCACATTTTCCTGGGATATAAAATTTTGGATATTTTTCATCAATTTTTCCCGGGATATAAATTTTTGGATATTTTTCCATCAATTTTTTCGGGGATATAAATTTTCGGATATTTTTCATCAATTTGCCTTGGTTATAAATTTTTGGATATTTTTCCATCAATTTTTCCTGCGGATATAAATTTTCGGATATTTTTTCATCATTTTTTCCTGGAATATAAATTTTCGGATATTTTTCATCAATTTTCCTGGGATATAAATTTTCGGATATTTTTCAACAATTTTCCTGGGATATAAATTTTCGGATATTTTTCCATCAATTTTTGCGGGGACATAAATTTTCTGATAATTCCATCAATTATCCTGGGATATAAATTACTGGATATTTTTCATCAATTTTCCTGGGATATAAATTACTGGATATTTTTCATCAATTTTCCTGGGATATAAATTCGGATATTTTTCCATCAATTTTCCTGGGATATAAATTACTGGATATTTTTCATCAATTTTCGTGGAAAATAAATTTTTGGATATTTTTCCATCAATTTTCCTGGGATATAAATTTTCGGATATTTTTCCATCAATTTTCCTGGGATATAAATTACTGGATATTTTTCATCAATTTTCCTGGGATATAAATTTTCGGATATTTTTCCATCAATTTTTTCGGGGATATAAATTTTCGGATATTTTTCATCAATTTGCCTTGGTTATAAATTTTTGGATATTTTTCCATCAATTTTTCCTGCGGATATAAATTTTCGGATATTTTTCCATCAATTTTCCTGGGATATAAATTACTGGATATTTTTCATCAATTTTCGTGGAATATAAATTTTCGGATATTTTTCATCAATTTTCCTGGGATATAAATTTTCGGATATTTTTCCATCAATTTTCCTGGGATATAAATTACTGGATATTTTTCATCAATTTTCCTGGGATATAAATTTTCGGATATTTTTCCATCAATTTTTTCGGGGATATAAATTTTCGGATATTTTTCCATCAAGTTTTTCGGGGATATAAATTTTCGGATATTTTTCCGTCAATTTTCCTGGGATATAAATTACTGGATATTTTTCATCAATTTTCCTGGGATATAAATTTTTGGATATTTTTCCGTCAATTTTCCTGGGATATAAATTACTGGATATTTTTCATCAATTTTCCTGGGATATAAATTTTTGGATATTTTTCCAGGGCGAATCGCCCGGCTAAGCCGGGCGAATAAACGGTTCTATACTATCTCAAATTTTCAAATGATGTATGGTAATACATTCTCTATAAATTATCCAGCCAATCTTCCCGGGATAGATTGATATAAAATTTTCCAGCTAATATTCCCGGGATAGATTGATATAAAATTTCCAGCTTTTCTTCCGGGGATAGACTGATATAAAATTTTCCAGCTAATCTTCCCGGGATAGATTGATGTAAAATTTTCCAGCTAATATTCCCGGGATAGTATGATATAAGTGTTTCCAGCTAATCTTCCCAGGATAGATTGATGTAAAAATTTCCAGCTAATATTCCCGTGATAGATTGATGTAAAATTTCCAGCTTTTCTTCTGGGGATAGACTGATATAAAATTTTCCAGCTAATCTTCCCGGGATAGATTGATATAAAATTTTCCAGCTAATATTCCCGGGATAGATTGATATAAAATTTCCAGCTTTTCTTCCGGGGATAGACTGATATAAAATTTTCCAGCTAATCTTCCCGGGACAGATTGATGTAAAATTTTCCAGCTAATATTACCGGGATAGTATGATATAAGTGTTTCCAGCTAATCTTCCCGGGATAGATTGATATAAAATTTCCAGCTTTTCTTCCGGGGATAGACTGATATAAAATTTTCCAGCTAATCTTCCCGGGATAGATTGATATAAAATTTTCCAGCTAATCTTCCCGGGATAGATTGATGTAAAATTTTCCAGCTAATCTTCCCAGGATAGATTGATGTAAAATTTTCCAGCTAATATTCCCGTGATAGATTGATGTAAAATTTCCAGCTTTTCTTCCGGGGATAGACTGATATAAAATTTTCCAGCTAATCTTCCCGGGATAGATTGATGTAAAATTTTCCAGCTAACCTTCCCGGGATAGATTGATGTAAAATTTTCCAGCTAATATTCCCGGCATAGTATGATATAAGTGTTTCCAGCTAATCTTCCCGGGATAGATTGATATAAAATTTCCAGCTTTTCTTCCGGGGATAGACTGATATAAAATTTTCCAGCTAATCTTCCCGGGATAGATTGATATAAAATTTTCCAGCTAATCTTCCAGGGATAGATTGATGTAAAATTTTCCAGCTAATCTTCCCAGGATAGATTGATGTAAAATTTTCCAGCTAATATTCCCGTGATAGATTGATGTAAAATTTTCCAGCTAATATTCCCGGGATAGTATGATATAAGTGTTTCCAGCTAATCTTCCCGGGATAGATTGATATAAAATTTCCAGCTTTTCTTCCGGGGATAGACTGATATAAAATTTTCCAGCTAATCTTCCCGGGATAGATTGATGTAAAATTTTCCAGCTAATATTCCCGGGATAGTATGATATAAGTGTTTCCAGCTAATCTTCCCGGGATAGATTGATATAAAATTTCCAGCTTTTCTTCCGGGGATAGACTGATATAAAATTTTCCAGCTAATCTTCCCGGGATAGATTGATGTAAAATTTTCCAGCTAATATTCCCGGGATAGACTGATATAAAATTTTCCAGCTAATCTTCCCGGGATAGATTGATGTAAAATTTTCCAGCTAATATTCCCGTGATAGATTGATGTAAAATTTCCAGCTTTTCTTCCGGGGATAGACTGATATAAAATTTTCCAGCTAATCTTCCCGGGATAGATTAATGTAAAATTTTCCAGCTAATATTCCCGGGATAGTATGATATAAGTGTTTCCAGCTAATCTTCCCGGGATAGATTGATATAAAATTTCCAGCTTTTTTCTCTCCAATTTTCCATCAATTTTCCTGGGATATAAATTTTCGGATATTTTTCATCAATTTTCCTGGGATATAAATTTTCGGATATTTTTCCATCAATTTTCCTGGGATATAAATTACTGGATATTTTTCATCAATTTTCCTGGGATATAAATTTTCGGATATTTTTCCATCAATTTTTTCGGGGATATAAATTTTCGGATATTTTTCCATCAATTTTTTCGGGGATATAAATTTTCGGATATTTTTCCATCAATTTTCCTGGGATATAAATTTTCGGATATTTTTCAACAATTTTCCTGGGATATAAATTTTCGGATATTTTTCCATCAATTTTTGCGGGGACATAAATTTTCTGATAATTCCATCAATTATCCTGGGATATAAATTACTGGATATTTTTCATCAATTTTCCTGGGATATAAATTACTGGATATTTTTCATCAAATTTTCCTGGGATATAAATTTTCGGATATTTTTCATCAATTTTCCTGGGATATAAATTTTCGGATATTTTTCATCAATTTTCCTGGGATATAAATTTTCGGATATTTTTCATCAATTTTCCTGGGATATAAATTTTCGGATATTTTTCCATCAATTTTCCTGGGATATAAATTACTGGATATTTTTCATCAATTTTCCTGGGATATAAATTTTTGGATATTTTTCCATCAATTTTTTCGGGGATATAAATTTTCGGATATTTTTCATCAATTTGCCTTGGTTATAAATTTTTGGATATTTTTCCATCAATTTTTCCTGCGGATATAAATTTTCGGATATTTTTTCATCATTTTTTCCTGGAATATAAATTTTCGGATATTTTTCATCAATTTTCCTGGGATATAAATTTTCGGATATTTTTCAACAATTTTCCTGGGATATAAATTTTCGGATATTTTTCCATCAATTTTTGCGGGGACATAAATTTTCTGATAATTCCATCAATTATCCTGGGATATAAATTACTGGATATTTTTCATCAATTTTCCTGGGATATAAATTACTGGATATTTTTCATCAATTTTCCTGGGATATAAATTCGGATATTTTTCCATCAATTTTCCTGGGATATAAATTACTGGATATTTTTCATCAATTTTCGTGGAATATAAATTTTCGGATATTTTTCATCAATTTTCCTGGGATATAAATTTTCGGATATTTTTCCATCAATTTTCCTGGGATATAAATTACTGGATATTTTTCATCAATTTTCCTGGGATATAAATTTTCGGATATTTTTCCATCAATTTTTTCGGGGATATAAATTTTCGGATATTTTTCCATCAATTTTTTCGGGGATATAAATTTTCGGATATTTTTCCATCAATTTTCCTGGGATATAAATTTTCGGATATTTTTCAACAATTTTCCTGGGATATAAATTTTCGGATATTTTTCCATCAATTTTTGCGGGGACATAAATTTTCTGATAATTCCATCAATTATCCTGGGATATAAATTACTGGATATTTTTCATCAATTTTCCTGGGATATAAATTACTGGATATTTTTCATAAATTTTCCTGGGATATAAATTTTCGGATATTTTTCATCAATTTTCCTGGGATATAAATTTTCGGATATTTTTCAACAATTTTCCTGGGATATAAATTTTCGGATATTTTTCCATCAATTTTTGCGGGGACATAAATTTTCTGATAATTCCATCAATTATCCTGGGATATAAATTACTGGATATTTTTCATCAATTTTCCTGGGATATAAATTACTGGATATTTTTCATCAATTTTCCTGGGATATAAATTCGGATATTTTTCCATCAATTTTCCTGGGATATAAATTACTGGATATTTTTCATCAATTTTCGTGGAATATAAATTTTCGGATATTTTTCATCAATTTTCCTGGGATATAAATTTTCGGATATTTTTCCATCAATTTTCCTGGGATATAAATTACTGGATATTTTTCATCAATTTTCCTGGGATATAAATTTTTGGATATTTTTCCATCAATTTTTTCGGGGATATAAATTTTCGGATATTTTTCATCAATTTGCCTTGGTTATAAATTTTTGGATATTTTTCCATCAATTTTTCCTGCGGATATAAATTTTCGGATATTTTTTCATCATTTTTTCCTGGAATATAAATTTTCGGATATTTTTCATCAATTTTCCTGGGATATAAATTTTCGGATATTTTTCAACAATTTTCCTGGGATATAAATTTTCGGATATTTTTCCATCAATTTTTGCGGGGACATAAATTTTCTGATAATTCCATCAATTATCCTGGGATATAAATTACTGGATATTTTTCATCAATTTTCCTGGAATATAAATTTCTGGATATTTTTCATCAATTTTTCCTGCGGATACAAATTTTCGGATATTTTTCATCAATTTTCCTGGGATATAAATTTCTCGATATTTTTCCATCAATTTTCCTGGGATATAAATTACTGGGTATTTTTCATCAATTTTCGTGGAATATAAATTTTCGGATATTTTTCATGAATTTTCCTGGGATATAAATTTCTCGATATTTTTCCATCAATTTTCCTGGGATATAAATTACTGGATATTTTTCATCAATTTTCCTGGGATATAAATTTTCTGATAATTCCATCAATTATCCTGGGATATAAATTACTGGATATTTTTCATCAATTTTCCTGGGATATAAATTACTGGATATTTTTCATCAATTTTCCTGGGATATAAATTCGGATATTTTTCCATCAATTTTCCTGGGATATAAATTTGTGGATATTTTTCATCAATTTTTCCCGGGATATAAATTTTCGGATAATTTTCATCAATTTTCCTGGGATATAAATTTTGGGATATTTTTCCATCAATTTTCCTGGGATATAAATTACTGGATATTTTTCATCAATTTTCCTGGGATATAAATTTTCGGATATTTTTCCATCAATTTTTTCGGGGATATAAATTTTCGGATATTTTTCCATCAATTTTTTCGGGGATATAAATTTTCGGATATTTTTCCATCAATTTTCCTGGGATATAAATTACTGGATATTTTTCATCAATTTTCCTGCGATATAAATTTTCGGATATTTTTCCATCAATTTTTCCTGGGATATAAATTTCTGGATAATTTTCCACAAATTTTTCCTGGGATATAAATTTTTGGATAATTTTTCATCAATTTTTCCTGGGATATAAATTTTCGGATATTTTTCCATCAATTTTTCCTGGGATATAAATTACTGGATATTTTTCATCAATTTTTCCTGGGATATAAATTTTTGGATATTTTTCATCAATTTTCATGGGATATAAATTTTCGGATATTTTTTCATCAATTTTACTGGGATATAAATTTTCGGATATTTTTCCATCAATTTTTCCTGGGATAGAAATTTTTGGATAATTTTCCACAAATTTTTCCTGGGATATAAATTTTCGGATAATTTTCCATCGTTTTTCCTCGGATATGAATTACTCGATATTTTTCATCAATTTTCCTGGGATATAAATTTTTGGATATTTTTCATCAATTTTCCTGGGATATAAATTTTCGGATATTTTTTTCATCAATTTTACTGGGATATAAATTTTCGGATATTTTTTCATCAAATTTTACTGTTACTGAATTTTTGGATAATTTTCCATCAATTTTTCCTGGGATATAAAATTTTGGATATTTTTCATTAATTTTCCTGGGATATAAATTTTTGGATAATTTTCCACAAATTTTTCCTGGGATATAAATTTTCGGATATTTTTTCCATCAATTTTTCCTGGGATATAAATTTTCGGATATTTTTCCATCAATTTTTCCTGGGATATAAATTTTTGGATAATTTTAATTACTGGTTAGACGATTAGAGAATTAGAGATATCACTTTTGGTTCAAAAACTTGGACTCTGTAGAGAAAATGAGACATATTTTACTTTTTACTAATATTTCATATTGATTTCCTATCAAAGTTAGAGGAATTGATTAGACATTACTGGATAGACGATTAGAGAATTAGAGAGAGAATATATTAAATGTGTCTCAAATGTGTTCTCTTTCTGTCCCACATTCAGTTGGTCTCACATGTGTCCCACATTCAGTTGATCTCACATTTGAGTCACATTTGAGCAGTGCTGAAGGATAGTCTAAATGTGTCTCAAATGTGGATTTCGTTAAATGTGGGACACATTTAACAACTTTCACATTTGAGTCACATTTAACCCTATGCTACAACACTGTCTGAATGTGACTCAAATGTGAGATCAACTGAATGTGGGACAGACGCAGAAAAATCGAGTTACTGCAATTATATGTTGGATTATGGCCGCCACGGTTTATGCATAGACTCTTTCTTTCTTTATGTAATAAACACTCATTCGTTTCTTTTCTTTTTGTGATTTTTGTGAAAGAGAGATAAAATCAATAACGTATGATGTATCATACACTCGGCAATGAAGGGTTAAGATTTTAGAAGGGGGTTAGCAATATCAGATTTGGCGCTAGCCCCCTTCTCAATTGAATTGGCGCCACAGGCACCAATTCAAATCGACATATTCAAATAATCCCTCTGGCTTGCGAACCGGCAGTATAATGATTTAGGGAATGATTAGGGAAGAATTAATGTGAGTGCGCGCGTAGCTTTAATTGGTTACCCTTTTAAGATTAAAAATTTCAATTTTAGTCTCTAGAAAATAGTTTATTTTATTTTAAAATGGTTGCTAAAATTTGGACAAAAGGGCCGGCTTGGGAACAGGCAGTAAATATCCATGAATACACATTTCCTGTCTTGTATTTGAGTTTGTTTAAGTGATACACCAATTAATGCACACTAACTAGCCGGCTACCGCTGGCTAGCCGTCGGGAGCCTAGATTCGTGGTGCGGTCATGGTTGCAGAAAACTTCAACGCCCTTGTGAGCCATTGAAGTTATTCGAAGTTGTTTTTTTACAAACAAATCCGCTTGGGACCAGCACTGCTTGAATGCAAATTTTCAATTGTTACTTCAGTATTTGAGAGCGATGAAGGAGAAACCTGGCCGTTATGGTTTTCGATCATGCTGATCTCGAATCTGATCATAAAAATTCGATTATCTTTCTAGAACATTCTAGAAGCTTATATAGGAACATTGTATTACTCTCATAATGACACGGAAACTATCAGGAAATAAGCCTTCATGGATGTTCGAATATGCCGATCTCGAACTTCAACTCGGATTTATGTATAGATTGTAAATGCAAATGCATATAAAATGCAAGATACATCAAATATCAAATACAATTGCAAGAAACTTTATGATTTATGAACTTTGTTATTGATATTTGTTTTTGAATGAATTTTGATTGACTTGTCTTGGTATTTTTACATGCATTTGCATTTATATTTATATATATGCATTTATATATAGTTTCCGTGTCATTATGAGAGTAATACAATGTTCCTATATAAGCTTCTAGAATGTTCTAGAAAGATAATCGAATTTTTATGATCAGATTCGAGATCAGCATGATCGAAAACCATAACGGCCAGGTTTCTCCTTCATCGCTCTCAAATACTGAAGAAACAATTGAAAATTTGCATTCAAGCAGTGCTGGTCCCAAGCGGATTTGTTTGTAAAAAACAACGAATAACTTCAATGGGTCACAATGGCGTTGAAGTTTTCTGCAACCATGGGTGCGGTATAAATTCGTTGAAGCAATAGAAGTTAATTGCTTGTCGCCCGTAAGCAATATTTTGAAAGTTCAGTTCAAACATTTGAAAGTTCTGACCTCGTGAGAGACCTGGTGATTAGATACCTGCCGCTTAGTATTTATTCCATAGGACTGCCCAGCGGCTTCGCCGCACGGCGGCGCCCCATAACTCCCGCTCGCCGGCCTGTATCCAGGTGATTGATACGTCATTCGTCTTGTCTCATCGAGACCTACAAAATGACGTATCACTCGCCCGGAACTAAGCCGTCTGGAGAAAGTTCCAGGTGCGCGAAAATGTTGCATTCTCGGGATTGCCCCAGGCCATATCTCCCGCTCGCCGGCCTGTATCCAGCCAAATGATACGTCATTCGTCTTGTCTCATTGAGAGCTACAAAATGACGTATCACTCGCCCATAACTAAGCCGTCTGGAGAAAGTTGCCCTTTTACGTGACACACGGATGTCACGTTTTCACGTATGTCAACCCCAAATCTGACATTGATAACCCCCCCCCCCTAAAATCATGGGTTTTGGGGGGGTACTCGCGAGTTTGGGGTCCGGGACCCCCAAAAAGTGGGTTATTCTATTGGGGGGGGGGAAGACTGTCACCTATCAACTTAGAGGGACCCGATTGGATTGGATATATTATCTTCTAGCGCATTTGGGGAGAAGAGTTGGGAGCCTGCATTCTAAATTTTTAGATTTTTGCAAGTTTCTTTGCAACTAGTATGTACTGACCACTTTGTGTTACTAAGCCAGAATTACGCATAGATTCCATTTTTAAAATATGATTTGGCACGGTATGCAGGTTTTTCAAAAGACGTTTTTATTCGAAAAGCTGACTTAAGCCTAAATTTGTTGTAGGCGGGACTGAATTGGTTTTGAGCCATTAGTAGACGCTAAAGATTAAATTTGAGCTGTGTTAAGATAAATATGCTGTGCTACAATTCCTGCAGAGTGACAATATTGCGAAAATTAAACCGTTTGACGGCTCACATTTTTTCACATGTCCTGGTCCCTGATACCATTACATTCTTATTTTAAAGTTGTTTTTATTGGTTAGAAATATGAGCTTGCATATACAGATGTAATATGGGCGAGTTCCATTTCTCATAGCTCCATCTTTTGGCCAGGCTTTCATATTTTTTGGCGCGAATTTGAACACTGTTTTTCGACTAGCCCTTTTCAATGGAATCAAAAGCTTTCCAAATTTGTTTTATCGTTATTACTGCTTATAAAATGTCTTCAAACTTCAACCAAGTGAATTTGTATGAAATAAATCAACAAAGAATGTTATAAGAACATAATAGCAATAAGAAAAACTTTAGTTTCACTTAAAGATTTTAAAGTCAAAAATAATGTTCAAAATTCGCGCCTAAACAATTTGAAAAGCTTGGCCAAAAGATGGAGCTATGAGAAATGGTACTCGCCCATAAACATATTTATTTTCATTTTAATCAACGATTCTACGTTTTGTTAACAATAAATCTGTTATTGATAGTATCTTCCGCAACCTTTTTAAAATTATTTGCATATCTTGCAACGCAACAGCAAGAAATTTCTGAGGAAATTTTCCCTTCCTTGTACTTTGGTACCAGAGGATCTATAATACGGCAAGCGCAGCCGTAGGAAATTTCCCTCCGTGTCCATTTTTCGGCGTTGCAAAGCGAAGAGAAAATGCCAATATTGTCACTTTTCCAGCGGCCAGTGTTGTAAAATGCTGAAGTTGAACAAAAAGAATGTACAAAAATAATCGTAAATTCTGATTTTACCGCTTTTTATCTGAGATAACGCGTTGGACGCATTCGAAAATTTCATCGAGAAATAGCACAACGGCTCGAGATCAGTCATAAAGTCTGCTCTTTCTTTCAAGCTAATAGCGTCGTCACAAAAGTCATGGTTCTAAAATAAGCGAAATTTTTGTAAATAACAAAAAAAGATTTAAGATTAATATCGCAAAGTAAATTTTCGAAATTAAAATTTTTACTAGATTTTTCGGCATTGTTTGAATTAGGCTTTGTTATCTTAAATTGAATATTTATTTTTCTATTGGTTTGGCCGGAAATTCTTGTCGGTGTTTTTAAACGTTTATATATCAAACATTTATTCATCAATGTTCTTCATAATAATCACCATTATGATCTACAATGTGTGTCCATCTTACTGGTAAAAGGCGGATGCCTCTTTCCCAGAAAATTTTCTTTTTACGAGCAAAATACAAATCAAGGTGATTTTTGACATCGTCATCATTTTCAAAGTGTTTTTCTGCAATTTCGTTGGCCAAATCCCGGAACAATCAGTAGTCAGACGGGGCCAAGTCTGAGCTGTATGCAGGATGTGGCAGCACTTCCCAGCTCAAGTCCTGAAGTGTTTGTTTCGTCAATTTCGCAACATGGGGTCTGGCGTTGTCATGCTGTAGGATGACCTTTGGCTTTTCGGGCCGCTTTTCCCTGATGGCTTGTGCAAGCCGGCGAAGCTGAGCACTGTACGTAGCAGCTGTGAGTCTCTCCTTTCTGCCCAACAGTTCATAATGGATCACGCCTTCCATATCCCACCAGACGGAGCATTAACTTTTTCCCATAGCGATCTGGCTTTGGATCAGGTTTTGCCTTTTCTCCTGGGCCCACCCATTGCCTTTTGCGGCGAAAGTTGGCGTGAAATATCCACTTCTCGTCCCCTGTTACTAGGCGGGGTAAAAAGGACTTACGATGGTAACGGGACAATAAATTGGCGGAAATGGACATTCGCTGCCATTTGTCGGCATCGTTCAGGTGGTGCGGTATCCAAGCACCATACTTTTTCTTATAGCCAAGAGCTTTCAAATGGTCTTCTACTGTAGAATGACTGGTCCCAAGCTGCTCAGCAAAATCGCGTGTTGATTGCCGGTTGTCTTCTGCTAATAATGCCAAAAGTGCTGGTTCATTTAGCTCGGAGGGTCTTCCAGAGTGTGGTTCATCTTCTAGGTCAATACTTCCTTGTTTAAAACGAGGAAACCATCTCTCGCAGGTTCGGGTGGAAATAGAGTCTTCGCCGTACACTGCGTTAATATTTTTAGCTGTTTGGGCCGCACTGGTGCCTTTGGAATATTCATAAAAAATTACATGCCGGAGGTGGTTATGAGGGAGATTGTTTTGAGAATTAATAATTTTAAGGAAAGAAAATAATAAAAGGCTTGCTTTCCACATTTTCCAATAAAGGACTCTCTTGTGCATTAAATAGTATAAACACTTCCCAAGAAATTATTGATCACTGATAAGAATGGCCGACATAAAAAACACCGACAGGAATTTCCGGCCAAACCAATATTTATTGGGTTCTACAATTTGTTCTTTTTCTGAGAATTTTCTTTATTCCGCTTCAAGTTCGTCCATATGGCTGGTTTGCATGAAGCAACGCGGAGACCAAATTAGTGGGCTTACGGTACGTTATACACTAACATCACTCAATGTTTTACCCGTGATTTTGAGGCACAAAATTATTGTGTAAAACTAATATTCCATCTTTAGCACATTGTACGTCGTTACTAACGTTTTATAAGAACAACTTACCAGAGAGCTCAGCTTCTTCGGATGACGGAGCCCATCATTGGCTATAAACTTCTGCAGCATGCGACCTTTATTGCAGGCAGTTTTTAATTTTCGTTTTCGTTCAACAATATCTCCCATACAGCAACATATATAGCTGAAAAATAGGATTAGTGAGAACGTTCGCAATTTCTATTTCGATACTTACGTTCCATTAGCGTCCACTTTACACTTACTCGTTTTATTCATACATTCTGTTAGGGTGAACGTAGCAGTAGGCGATGTGTCAGTGTAAAAGCCCATTTGCGCGTCATCGAGATGAAAAGTACGGTTCCAATGATTCGGCGGCGTAAAACTTTCGTAGCAAAAGAATTTGTCGTAGCTCGATTCAAATGTTTTATTTCCTCGTGGCGCTTTTATTTGACAGCGTGGTGTCTAGAGGTTGAAGTATTAATTTGCGTTCAAACTTCTTGGTACTTTTCATTCAACTTACATATATCGTCACATCGCTTCGATTCTCTCTCAATTCTTGTAACAATTTATAGTCTGCATAGTACTCGTCGTTAATAAAACACACACACATTAAAAAAGTATTGTCAGCGGCGTTGCAGTTGAAATTGATTTCAGTGGTCTTACATCCCGCAACGCTAATACAATTGCACTCTTCTTCACTATCATTGTGAAAGTTTATTATTATTGAGTCGAAACCAATCTTTCCCAGATAGGCGAAATTCTTTCCTTAAAGTATACAGGTATTGTTCAATATTATAAAATATTTATTATAGGTTATTAGTAATAACTTTTTCGGTTTAAAAACGCATTTGTTTAATTCCGCAAGGCTATGGGGTTATAGTTTGACAAATATTGGATTTCCACTAATATATGATATACCTATAATCCACGTACTCACTCTAATGACCGCTCGTTTAATTAGAGAAAGACATGTAAGGACAATATTTCTTACTATTTCTTCGAGCTTTTTATTATTTTTAATAGTTCCTACAAAATTATTCCCATCGTTTCGGAAGTTGCATCCTGTTTAAATTCGCGCCAATTAAAATAAGGCAATTGCCTTGTCGTGTACTTCATAGAAGAACAAGAAGACACTTGATTTCTTGCACTTGGCGCGAAATTAAACAAGGTGATTGAATTTTATTTACGATTTTTTTCTACTTTTGACTTGATCTACAGTATACATAACTTACTTTTTCAGTTTAAAAGAACAAGTAACTTATGGGTCATCAGTGGGAGAAAGGTTTGTGCGCGTTTCATTCAGCTTCATTCACGCTGCAAGCACAATTCAAATGAGAATTAAATGGAGCGTGCGAGCAGAAGTGCCATGACGATTCATCAACGGAGCAGTCGCCCATATAATACCTCCCTCCATTATATTCCGATTTGAATAGCACCGGCAGCGTGAATGTAGCTGAAATGAAACGCGCACAAACCTTTCTCCTGTTGATGTCTTGCAAGCAAATAATGTGACTTATTTTAACACCTGAAATCTGCACTCTCGCTCGTCTGTTGACAATAAATTTTACATTTGCTAACTTGCCCCAAGACAAATTGTTTAAAAATCTTGATCTTAGGCGTGAGTGAGTGTGTTCCCTTATCTGCTTTTGAACTAACTTACCTTTTTCTATCGTAAGCGATTTCCCGGTGGCGTTATCGTAATAGAAGTAACAGATTTTATTATAAAAATCTCTATAATAGACACATTCCTGCATTCCGCTTTTCATCGTTATGGACATCTATAAACAATTTGTTATAAACAAAAGAATACGTAGGAAAGAAATGTTTTCATTTTTCCTACTCACGTACTGACCATTCATCGCCTCGATCTGCTTTTCTGTTATATTATTTACAGGTCCCTACTACTTACGATTACTTGGTTTAAAGTGGCGCCGCTTTCTATTCACTTCATTAATATTCCATAAATGTGAAAACCGCACTGATTAATATGATCATATTGTCAAAGAGGAAAAATATACTTTTATATAACAGAACATTGATAAATAAATACCTCCATCGTCGCTGCGTCTGGTGCATTTTCTAAAACAAATCATGACATGCATACGAACTTTTACTCCGCTTACTGCCATATAGAATCGTATTCACAGCTCTCGCAACTAATGCCAACGGGTCGTATGGTGTACCGTTACTGGAATCATTGTATTTTTTGTTGACGGTATCATACCATTGCCAAAGAAAAGTGCGGCAGCACACCTGAATTCAACAAATTTCTTTACATCCTCCAAGTAAGCTAAAGCTGTCAGTGCGTCCGAACATGGAAAATTCAAATTTGAATTCCCGCATTTTGGCATTCTGTATTTTTGTCTGTAATGTTTTGTCACGCTTTCACTGGAATACATTTTTAGAGGTGCTTATTTTTGTCTGTAATGTTTTGTCACGCTTTCAGGAGAAGGCATTCTTAGGGGTGTCTATTTTCTGTCGGGAAGTAGAAAATTGCATACTGATACACCCTGGAGTCCTGTGGTCGGGCGCGGAGCGCCCGACCCTCTCCCTTGGAATGTGAGGGAACTTTGTGCAAAAATGGTATAACTCAATCCTAAACCATAAACATTACGAGCCACCGTAGGTGGCGAGCCAGTCCTGTGGTCGGGCGCGGAGCGCCCGACCTTCCGCCTTGGAATTTGAGGGAACTTAGAACGTACAGGTGTACAAGTAGACTAAATTTGTAATCGGACCCCCGTAGGGAGTCCCTGCTGCTAGTGCTTCCTATTTCTAATGCTACTGAGTTACTACCAACCAGGTACCAGCAGTAATAAATTATATCGCCTTACATTTTGGTTCATATCAAACTCCTGAATCACCGAGAGATTTCTTTGGTCTTGACAGGGAACATCGTCCTCGACGTTATCAAAATTGCAACTCGCTATCCCATATTCCACATCCAAAGTGGCATTTGACTTTACACGCGTATGCTCTGTGATATTCCGGCGGATTAGGAGCATGAATAAGCATTCCTGTAAATACATTTTTTAGACAGTGATTACAAATTTGCATTTCTGATAAACAAAAATATCCTACAATCGACTGTTGGATTTCCTCCACGTTTTTGACCAGTGTGGACCTAGTATTCAGCTGTGTAATGGAATTTCCATGGATAATGTACTTCCGTGTGTCGTATGGACATATAAATTCCCTCGGATTGTTTGTCCCTTTTGAGCATTTCTCGTGATCCTGACAACAACACTGCAGGCGATAGAGTGTGTTTGTTCCTGTTATAATCTTCTGGTTAGGACATGCTGCGCTTAGTACAACGTCTTCATGTATTGAGTTTTCATTGTTTTCGACTGGACCAATCTCTGTTGTCATTATAGTCTCCTGGCTAGCGCATTCAGTGCTGTTGTAGTACCTTGTTTCGGAAATTAGCAGACAAGAGTTTGGTGATTGCTTGAAAACTTCCTGAAGGAATATGCTATAACTATTTTACAACTCAAAGTTTCGCTTTTAAACCAAAAATACCTTTATTAACAATACGTGTAAGTCAGTGGCGTATCTAGGATTTTTTTTGGGGGGGGGTACGTTTTAGTGGAAATGGCCATTTTGGGGGGGGGGTACCGCGGGGGTACCGCGTTGGGGATCCCCATTTTTGGGTTTTGGGGGGTGGGTACCGGCCCAAATTTTTGCCCAAATTAGCACTGATTTACACTCATTTTTAAAAATTTTCCCATTTTGGGGGCGGGGGTACGTACCCCCGGTACCCCGCTAGATACGCCAGTGGTGTACGTACCGTGTAATGGGTTGTGGAATGGGTTGCGTGTGTACGCAAAGTGTGTACGTACCGTGTGGGTTTTGTAACGGGTTTGTATTGGGTTTAGTGTTTGGGTTGTGGAATGGGTTGAGATAGTGAAAAGTGGAAGGCAAGTCTTTTGTGCTCATTTTTGACCTGTTTTACTATGATTGTCATATATCACGTGAAAATATTGTGTTTTCGTGGAAGACTTTTTTGGATGTTTGAAAAGCTGCAGGGCAAGGTGCGAGCAACTAGCCAACGCCTGCGGCCATGTCAAAACCCTAGAACAACCCAAATCAAACCCGGTCCGTTTGACCGACTGCGGTTTGATCGAATCGGTTTTTTGATCGACAGATGTATGATCGATGTTTGATGCATGTTTTATCGACGACGGTTTGGTCGACTGAAGGCTAAAGCTCGCCCCACATAGGTTTTAGACTGAGCAACCTTTATAAGAGCATACTTTAGGCTTAGGCGTTATGCTAAGACTAGTACGCCACGCGGGGTGAATGCACACGCGGGTTGGCGCCAGCCGAGTTAGGCTTAACACTAAACCCTTATAGGGGCCGGCGAGATCTCGCGCTGGCTTGGGCACCGTTCCCGCTGACTACACACTTCTCATAAACATCAAACTGGAATGTTAAAATATGACGTAAAAAATACAAATACAGGGCATTTTCACTTTTCAAATATCGAAATTTTTACCGGCTATAAAAATTCCGACTATAAAACCGCGACTATAAAATATCCCATAACCGAATTGAGTGTGTTTCGAAAAAGCTGATTTTAGGGGGAAAAAACCAAAATTTTTAAAAAATATGATGAAATCTAAAGAAAAAGTTGATATAGAAAGAGTAATAGCAGATTTATGACAAACATAATGAAAACATCAACAAAAATTTATTTCTAAGCCGAAAAATGAGTGTGTTTTCAAAAGAGCGCTTTTCAGTAAGAAAATCGAAAACTTCTGAAGAATCCGTTGAAATCTAGAAAAATAATTCAGCAGAAGAGTCAGCAGCATCAAATTTACGCCCAACATAGTGAAAATAGAGCGAATGACGGCTCCAAACTTTATTTTGCTTGAAACCTATTATGGAACCGATTCTGAAAATGAAATTGATTTGATTTCTATTTGCGTTCCATTTTGGGCTCCAAAATGGGTTTTTCCGCACGTGCGTACACACCAACCCAAAAAGGGATCTATTGTGGAATCTACAATGGGTTACAGAATGGATACACACATGCG
Organism: Ditylenchus destructor; assembly: GCA_022814885.1. Classification (NCBI taxonomy): domain Eukaryota; kingdom Metazoa; phylum Nematoda; class Chromadorea; order Rhabditida; family Anguinidae; genus Ditylenchus; species Ditylenchus destructor. The sequence continues at coordinate 27,360 of JAKKPZ010000338.1, forward strand.
TACACACAAACACATTCCATTCTCCGAAATCCATACGTGCGTAAAACGTATTGCACGTTTCTGTTACCGGATTCAAATATCATGATTTGTTGATCTTTTGTCCTCTAAAATTTTTAACAAGTGTTAATTATTCTTTGATACACTACCATGCCAAGCTGATCATATACTCTTGTTATTTTTAACCATCAATGCCCTATTTATAGAAATACTCACATTGTAGCATCCGAGTTTCATGGAAGCGTTAAAATATTCCTTGAAGTTACTTTTTAGAGTATATCCGAGTGTAGTATAATATCTCTTGTCGGATTTTCGTAGCCGTGTAAACATCACATCCGCTGACACTTTCGCGTCCGTGTAATAAATATCGTGTTCCCATTGACACAGCCCATCTGTATAGAGAGGTAGCTCCTGGAATTGTCCCGTTATGAATACCCATTATAATATACATTCTTACCATTCGCCCATGCATGTCTCTGCACCAGTGCGTTTTGTTCGATGACTCATCCACATGCATTGTGTTGCGCTTGTTGTTTTGCTCAAAATTCAGCATAAATTTTCTGAATGCTTTATGTTTCTAAATGGGAACACGTTAAATGATAACACGAATCACTTATAAATTTTATTACGTCGTGAACACTGATAAATCCATCGCATTTTATTAGGACTTCAACCGGCAAAAACTAAATTAATTTGTATATAACGGTCACTTTCAAATTTACACTACTTTATGAAATTTTTTGTATTAGACGTGCTTATAAACATTAGTTCAGCCTAAGCTAAAACTGACCTGTGAGCCAATTTGGGGCTAATGAGGTTTAGGAGCACCTAGACCTTAGCCTAAATGGTTCCTAGAAAATCTAAGCTAAATATGATAATAGCACTTATAATAAGTTTTTTTTGTAAAATTAGGTGTTTATTGTAAATCTTCCTGTAACTGTCCATAACTGATTCACAGGATTCAAATTAATTGTTTTGTGTTAGATGTCACGTTTTGTGGAAAAAGTTAATTAAACTTGGAGTTTTTTTTTGTAATTTCTCATACTTTTTGTACAAAATCGGCTTTTTGTATACTTTGGCTAATCGCAATGAGCTGACTCACAAATTTGTTACTAGTAACGTAGAATAGACGAACACCCTCCGTTTCACTATTGCACGTAAAGTTAGTTTCTGATATTGGCTAAAATGTATATTTTAGTGAGAGTTGATAAGTAAAGCCCGTATTTTTAGATTGTTGCATTTCCTATATGCTTAATCATTGTCTCCCTTCAAAGATAGCACAAAAAGGAGCAAGACAATGATTAAACATATAGGAAGTGTAAAAACCTAAAAATCGGGGCTTTATTGATAAGTCATCTGGGAAGGGTTCAAACCGTGACGATACTGATAACGGGGTTAAAAAACATCTTATCGCAGAGGTGGCAATGGGGTTAAGGCCTGGGCCACGTGAAATAAAAATGTAATAGACGACGTTAAAATTTTTATACAACCGAGTGATCGCATGTGGGAGTGGGGATGGTAGAATTCCCAAAATGTGAATCACGTAATGAACCCAAAAGTGAGCTAGCCATGGAATATCCAACCATCTCGAATAGGCATTTTCATACCATTTCTTCAGTGAGATGCTGCAGGTTTATTTCATCGTTCTGGTCTAGCACATAGCCAATCGCTTTATCAGTTAATCTTACGCCGCCGAATGAACAATTGAATAGACATGAAGAATTTTCGGAGTTTCTGGTTGTCGTTGTGGGAATTGCATTGAAGTGATTTAGCGGAGCGGAGTTTATACTGGGGACAAAAAGTGAAAAGAATAAAAATGCTGGCAATTTTGCAAATGCGCTCATGAAGCAATTTTGTCTATTCTGAAGCTTGAAAAGTTCTCTGTAGAATAATGTCAGAGGAGCTGAAAATGCTCAAATTAGTGGTTCGAAATGAAAATAATAACTGTCTTAATGCTATAAATCAACGAGATGATGGTGAGAATGGTATTACTCATCAGCAGCTTCCGAAAGACCATTAATCAATCAGTCAATCACAAAGATAATTTACAAGGAATAACAGAAATGAAACATTGCGTGATTGACTCAGCAGATAAATTATTTAAAAACTAAGTTTCATTTTCTCAGAAAATTAATTCCGAAAATTCGATAACGGTGTCCAATGAAGCCGAAGTGATAACGGGTGCACGAAATTCATACCTGGAATGAAATAACTCTCAGAAACATGTTGATATTAAATATATAACACATATAGACATCAACTTTAAAATTAGCTTTATTAGGATTAATTATTATTATCAATTAACGAAAGTTCTAAAAACAATTATAAATTTTGGAAGAAAAATGAAATTAGTACAACTAATTTTAATAAATCAGCGATGCCATATTTTGACGTTCGTTTTTCCACTCGAGACTTTGGCAACGTTGTAGAGCCATTTCCGCGAACTTGATCAAAGTGCAAGGAGAGCCGGTTAGTGAATGGAGCACGTGAACCAGTACCAACAACTTAATTGATTATATATAGGATACTAATTTGGTTCCTTGACAATTCATTATGAGTCGATTGGTACCGGTTTCACCGGGTACATCGGCGAGTTCCGGGATTTATGGCTTCCGGAAATCCGGAAAATCCTGGATGACCATGGGCGCCGCCGTGCGGCGAAGCCGCTGGGCAGTCCTATGGAATATATAGTATACTAATTTGGTTCCTTGACAATTCATTATTCCGTCTTTTAAAAAGACTTCCTCACAAAACTTGTGCAAAATTTCATGAGGTTCAAATTGTTTTAGCGTAATAGTCCAGGAATCAAAAATAATGCGACATTAAATATTCTTTAGAGAAATCGAATATTTTTGTCGTTTTGTTGCAAAAATAACAGGGCAGAGCCACAAAAGTTTGATCTGTAAAGTGGCGCCACCACCATCATTGAAGCATCAAATTCCAAATTGCTTATAAAATATTTTTGTTATATTATTTGGTTCCTTAGCCGCTATGAGTTGTAACCAAATAAAAAATACCTCATCGTCTTCTGTGTATTTTCTGGTGAGGGTTATAAATTGCCCCGAGCCTTTCGCCCAAACACATTCAGTGTAATACCTATCTTGAAGAGACGGTATTTGGGTGAAGCACCAAATATTTGTATCCAAGACGCCGACTATGATCTTCATTTTGAGGCGAACACTCCAGTCTATTTCCGAGTAAATGTCGTCAATCAAGCAGCCAAGCATAACACAGAGTGGCACTTTGATAAGGATGAGCGGGAAAAGGCCTTCATAAGGGGACTAAAACCAATATAGTAATAAAAAATCAGTTTAAAAAGACGATGCGGTTCTTTGTGTCTGAACCATACTTTAAGGCTACTAAATTGTTGATCAAATTATTTGTTTTAGAAAAGAAGCATGCAAAATGTTACCTAATACATCCATAAACGACGTTTTAGATTTTTCTGTAGAACAATTCAGAAGAATCACTCCAAGTGTCACTCTTATTCCCTGTTCATATACATTGCTTTATATGATTCCGCGTCGCTTGCCTGACCCTAGTCAAGAAAAGCGAATGTAATTACCTTGAACAGAATGGTTTTCCAAGCGTAAAAGTGGCCGAAAGTTATCACCGAGCGTGTTAACCGCAAAAGCAGAAAACGGAACAGTCCTAAATTACCACTGGCGCGAGTAGAGATCAATACCTAAATATAGGTATAAATCATATTTCACAGAACCTTGTTACAGTTTTTAAATATATCTTCAAAACATTGCAAGTATAATATAATAGAGCTTATTTTCGTAAATAAAAAAATACATACATTTTACAAAGAAATATAGTGTGGAGCAGAATTACGCGGCATTCGTATGGTAAAGTTTTTAATTGAAAAACGCATATTTTTCGCGCCGATTCTGAGCTCATATTTTGAGTTCGCTTTGGCGTATATTCGGTATTCACAATCCCAAACTGCGTATCTCAACTCAAAAATTGGCTTTTTGGTAAAAATGAGTGAAAGGATGGTAATTTTTGACGTGAAACGTAAACAATAGCTGCATATTCGAAATCAACGCATCGGAAAACCCCTAGAGACACCTTTTATGGAAATATATCGACGATTTTCTAAAAAATTCATTTTTTAAAGATTCATGTGGTCCGAATACTCCCTGTGGTCCGAAAAATTCAAATTTTGGGATATTTTCAGCAAGAGCTGTTTTTAGGGGTTTCCGATGCTCTGATTTCGAATATGCAGCTATTGTTTACGTTCCACGTCAAAAATGGCCATCTTTTCGCTTTTTTTCCAAAAAGCCAATTTTTGAGTCGAAATATACAGTTGAGGAAGAATATCCAATATATAAATCTATTGAAAGTAAACCTTCCCGATTGCAGACGTAAATTTTGCGGATGGCCAATCAGTATGATCGTCCCATTCCGTATCTCCAACAACTGTTGAAGTTTGAATGTACACTGTCTGAATTCTAAAAGTAATCAATTAATATTCTTTCATACTAAACGTATGATCAAACTTATTGCCTTGGTTCATTTTGGAAAAACACACTTACGTCAAAGATATAACGGCGTATTTGCTTGGAGATTCATTGCGCACAACACCAAGTTCGTCAGTCGCAAAAGGGATACATAGACATGAATCATCGCCAGAGAAGAAACATGAACTATAGGCCAATAATTCGTGTTCAGCTATAGCCAATTCATTTGTCTGAAAATAGGCACTGGTACTATAAGCGTCCACCCAATACTGTCTACTCCTTTAGTGTCCACAACCACATAACAAAAAATGGAATTGTTGACCCTTCATCCTCCTTTTACGACCGCTTCTGTACAGAAATTGTGATTAAAATATGGTACTGTAACCGATTTGCTATGCCTAGCGGCTATGTAGATACTGAATCGAGCCCAAACAGTAAATGAGTGAAAAATATAAATTATAGGATCGATACTACTAAGGTCCCTTTTTTATTTATCGGCATTAAGGAATATCTAGACGGGTAAGGAAGACACAGATTACCTGTCTCAGAAGATCGCTAATATCCACTGGTTCGGTGTCTTCTCTGCTGCCATGCATACTGAATATAATTCCTTTCATGTCGCCTAAATATTGAAACTGCTAATAAATTGTGAACTTATTTAAAGACTTACCAAAACCGAATATTAGAACACAGTGATCCTTCCCAACGCGAAAAATGGTGCCCAATATGAACAAATTATGAAAGATGATGAGGCTATGACCTTGATAATTGGCCCTGCCGTTTGAATGGTCCAACTGAAAATGTTAAAACTAAGAAATATACCGTTTTTTTCTCTTGAGTAAACCCCGGGGCGTATATTTTTCATGTTTTGAAATTTTTGTCAAAATCGTCAAAAATTTTTTCAAAGAAATTTTTTAGCAAATTTTTTTTGATGAATTTTCAAAAATTTTTTCAAACCATAGGGGGACCCTATTGATTTTTTTGACAAATTTTTCAGAAAATGATAATAATGTTAATACAATGTTTCAATTTAGGGTAATTTTAATTTAATTAATATACGACAGGCTAATAATTTCATTAAATTAAAAAATAAATTTAAACTTTACATGAATCAGGCGTCTCTGAATAGGGAACGTCCTTCCAGCCATAATCAGCACAAGGAGGTTATCGCTTATGGCATACGCGCCAACCAATGCGAAGTCACCGCGATCGCAGGCCCGTGTGAAAAAGCTGGTGCCGAGAAGAAGGTCGACGACGTGCACGTACACACTAGTTGTGAAGTCCTCTTTTATGTTGCTGGTATGCCATGTGTGGTTGTTGGCAATCTGAAACAATACACACTGTATTTTAAGCAATACCGCACAACATGGAGATAACTTACAAGAAATAAATATCGACCACTTGGCGAGGCGAATGTATGTGACCAGTCCGAATAATCAGAACTTGTTATGCGAAATTGACAAACCTGAACCTTGAGATTATTTTTAGTTGAAAATTTTAACAATGATTTTGGGGAGCAATGACATATAAAAATTATGTAGAGACTGGGTGTGGTGGTTGGAGAGGAAGAGATAGCAGTTTCACAGTCTAGCTGCGGTTAACCTATCAGAGAAGAAGGAAACATAAAGCCGTATATATAACCCTCCAGCCAACCCACACCAGCGGGTCCGCGTCAACCCTTTTGTCAATCAGATACAGCGGAAGGACTTGTTCCCGACATTGGGTGGTGATTTTTTATACAGTAAACAACATACCACATCTTTGTGATACGCGCCAACACCGTTCAAAGATTCAAAATTGCGCCAGCGGAATAGTGGTTTGAGCGGATATATAATTGGGTAATAAATCCAGTAGTCATAGGATCTCTTGATATGTGACCTGTACCACAGCCGGTCCAAGTAAAATAACAGGTCGAGCACCGCTTTACTAACGACCATTAGACCAGCCATCGGATCTGAAATGCCGGACATTTAAAAGATATTGGTTTTGGTCATACATACTTTATACATTTGTAAATATCCTGTTTAGTAAGAGAGAATGCGATGTTTGCGCAAAAAACGTAACTTTCTTAGTTGCCGTTAGTTTTGGACGATTTCGGTATTTTTGAAAAGTTCTCATCATGCTGATGACGAATTTATTATTTTTAGTGATGTAATCAGATTTTAATCGAGAGTTATTGATACTCGTAAAATTACAATATCCGCCATCCCTTGCGTCACTATATCCTCCAGCGGAACAGCAAGGGCCGAAGGCCCGGGATGAGCCAGGAATGCTTAGGACTAATTTGAGTGTTCAGCACACAGGTTGTCGGGGATTAGTTTTTAGCGCGCATCTTTTGGAAGCAAACATAGTGATTCCAAAAGCGTCATTGATGTGCCAGTTAGGCGACCATCCTAGCGGTTAGAATAAGTAACACATATAGATTGTGATCCATTCTTGTGTTCAAAGCAAGAAGGCGATAGCTTGAACCGTAAGGTAATAAAATGGCAATAAGCACATGACCACACTGTTTTTCACTTAGAAAACTCTGGTAAACGAATAATCGCACAAACCCAGTAAGTTTTAATGCCGTTTGAGCATTAACGTCGTTGAAAGTGGAATAAACTTGAATATATTTCCAAACAAAACTCTTTTAATGTCGGAAAAAAGTCTTCGTCTGAAACCAAATTACATTGTCTTCCTTATTACTTTGTTCTTCACACATAATGTTCAACGACCCTAAAACCTGACAAGATCGGGCGTACGACAACCTAGGACGTATCAAACGACACATGTATCATACAGATAGAGTGTGAAATAACGTGAACTTTTGCTTTTATGCAAAAGATTTGCCGCATGGATGACTTTTTATTCTCAAGAATTTGATTTTTCGTCTAAATCATGACTTGACTTTCTTGTTAGTCTAATATAATCAGCTTAGTTTTAGGTCTGTGTATCCTACTCAAAATTATTTCTTATCAGACGTTTTTTTTTACCAAAACATTGTTATTGCTGAGACTATAATTGAACGAAACTGATGCTTAAATGCCAAATAGCTTTATCTCTCTCATATTGTGTTTTGGTCAGTTTCAGCCAAAAGAAGGCTTGTTCCCTGTATGATTGCAGGCACTGAATATGGCAGCTAGCAAGAAAGCACTAAAGTTAACAATGGAAGTCTGAAATATTCGGCTGTTCAAATTAATTTGATAACTTCAGCCATTTTTATTGTACATAATTTGCATATGGGAGCAGTCAGCTTTTCATTTAGAAATGGAGATCTGTTAGTTATTGGTTATTCGAAATGTATTGGTTTACTAGTATCTGCTAACAATATATTTTTAATTTAAGTTGGAAATGTTCTGTTAAAAATCAGTCGCCTGTTTTAAGTCGCCTATTTTAAGTTATCAAGAAAATATTCAAATTGTGCTCCAACACGTAAACACAAACTTTAGTCTTGCCATCTTTCGAGTCCTGCCCCGTACAGCCAAAATTTGGTCTGACCTGGCTTTTGTCAAGCAATATTTTTCACATATTCCAAACATAGTCAAAATATTTCACATCAATGAAGTCATTTTTCACGCCTCAGAAATTTCAAATGGTTTTGGTATAAAACTAAAAATACAGTTAATTTAGATCACTATTGGCTTCCTACGTTCCATAAACCAAAGAAGTATGGAAAGAAAGTCTCGCTCAAAACGTTGCCATAACGTCTCTGACACACGCAATGAACCGAGAATTACCTCAAATCGTGTCAAGATTCACCCCCGCACCTATGAAGAGGTGAGTTATTTATTTAAAAATTCATTTTTCTTCAGCAAATTTTCTTTCATCGTTGACATTAATAATATTGTCGTTTATATCTCCAGGAAGTCGTCCGTTCTCCAGTCGATGAGCTGTCTTATAGCTCGCCGGTGACCATCTCTGCCAATTCGACCAGTGACAGTAGTTTTCGAGGAGATACGACTCCAATAAAGCCAGTGTTTACCGAAAGTTTTATCGAGAAGTATGGTTCTCCGAACGGAAGTCCGTGGAATAAACCGGCGTAAGGAATTTTCCTAAATGAAGTATTTTTCCACATCGTTCTCGGCTCAAACTTAAGTTTTTGAGCCTACTCTTAAGCCTAAGACTAAGTTTGAGCTTAAGCCTAAGCCTAAACCTAAGCCTAAGTTGTTCGCCTAAGTCCTAGGGTCATTTTAAGCTATTACTCAAAGCTTAAGCGTGAGAGTATCAAAAGTTATAGCCATTTTAAGTCAAAAATCTCGTACCGTTTTTGACGATACCGTTTTTGCGATACCGTTTTTACCCATAACCGTTGGGATTGTGCTCGTTTTTCGTGAAAATAGCTTTAAGATTTCTGATGTGCTTTAATTCGAACTCAAATATAGCTCGAAATGATAAAGAAAGTAGATTTGAGCTAAATTGTAGAGCGGAAACGCTTTTACATGTCCCTTTTATAGGCCAAAAGATGAGTTCGCTCTGTTGGCTGATCAAGTGATCGATCGTTACTGCTCCCGCACATCGTATGCCGTGAAAAACAAGAATCCAGATTGTGCTTCGGGACCGCTCAAACTGTTAGATGACGTGGAATTGCTAGAGCGTGGGATCATTACAAAGAGCGGCAATCGCAGACTGAACTGTGCCGATGGTGAAGACATACGATCGCACTTGTTAAGCACTTCTTCGCCTATACTGTGCAGAAACGGACAGAGGAATAACGGGGCGCAAAAGGCTCATTTTGGAAATATGTAAGTCTTTATAAAATATATCTGTTAGTGCAATGTAAATAAATATTGCTTCTCTTCGCATTTCATACACATGAAATGGTAATGAATAATGTAATGACACGAAGAAAGGATTTTTTTCAATGCGAATCTATTATAGTATTAGGATTGTGTCCATATTTTTTTCTCCGGGCTCTAAATCGCGATATAGAGCCCGGGTTTTTTTCTTACGGACTAAGACAGCTATAAGGAAGACCGCCAACCAGTTTTTAGACCGATCTGAGATCTAAATTTAGACAAATTTAGACAAAAGTGCATTTTTAAGGAAAAATGCACCCCTAAGAATCAGTGGCGCAGCCAGAAACTCTGATTTGTTCTCTTCTACACTGCGTGCTATTTCTTTGTTAAAGCCAAAAAAAGCGGGACACCGTCAGACACATCAATGGTTAATCATAGCTTAGGAAAGAAGCTCTAGAAATTTCTTTATCTTCTTTTCTAAGCTATGATTAACCATTGTTGTGTCTGACGGTGCCCCGCTTTTTTTGGCTTTAATAAAGAAATATCACGCAGTGTAGAAGAGAACAAATCAGCACAGAGTTTCTGGTTGCGCTAGAGCTAAGAATGCCCTCAAAACAGCGTTTCAGAGAAAATGCACCCCTAAGAATGCCCTCAAAAGACCGTCACGGAGAAAATGCACCCCTAAGAATCGATTTTTTAGACTAAATTATAGACAAAATTTTTTGAAAAGGTCGATTCTTAGGGGTGCATTTTCTCTGAAACGCTGTTTTGAGGCCATTCTTAGGGGTGCTTAATTTCGATTTTGAGGTCAAAATTTAGCTAAATTTAGACAAAATATAGACAATTTTTTTTGGAAGGGCCATTCGCTGGGCATACTGCTTGAGGGCCGAAGGCCCGAAATAGTCTCATGCTGCTCTACTCCCGAACAACCCTTACTCCCGAACAACAACCGAGGGCATACTGATGACGGTGCGCGAAGCGCCGCTGATGCACGCTCCCCGGGGACCTAGCTTGTGAGAGCCGCTTCGCGGCTCTCACAAGCTAGTTATAATTTTTATGGAAATTGGTTATACGAAAATACATTGACCTTTTAGCAATTTTTTGCCATAAAAGGACATCAAACCTTTTATATTTTTACCATGCACTACCATTTCAAAAAGACAATAATTTCTAATGGCTATTCGATTTCCGACATTCTCATTATAAAATATATCTGTTAGTGCAATGTAAATAAATATTGCTTCTCTTCGCATTTCATACACATGAAATGGTAATGAATAATGTAATGACACGAAGAAAGGATTTTTTTCAATGCGAATCTATTATAGTATTAGGATTGTGTCCATATTTTTTTCTCCGGGCTCTAAATCGCGATATAGAGCCCGGGTTTTTTTTCTTACGGACTAAGACAGCTATAAGGAAGACCGTCAACCAGTTTTTAGACCGATTTGAGATCTAAATTTAGACAAATTTAGACAAAAGTGTATTTCCAAGGAAAAATGCACCCCTAAGAATGGCCTCAAAACACCGTGACAGAGAAAATGCACCCCTAAGAATGCCCTGAAAACACCGTGACAGAGAAAATCAAGATTTTTTAGACCAAATTTTAGACAAGATGTTTTCGAAGGGCCATTCTTACCAGAGCATTTTCTCTGTCACGGTGTTTTCAGGCCATTCTTAGGGGTGCTTTTTCTCTGTCACGGTGTTTTCAGGTCATTCTTAGGGGTGCATATTTTCTTGTGTCAAAAGTGTTTTCAGGCTATTCTTAGGGGTGCTTTTTCTCTGTCACGGTGTTTTCAGGTCATTCTTAGGGGTGCATATTTTCGAATTTGAGGTCAAAATTTAGCTAAATTTAGACAAATTTTAGACAAAATGTTTTCAAAAGGCCATTCTTACCAGTGCATTTTCTCTGTCACGGTGTTTTGAGGGCATTCTTACCAGTGCATTTTCTCTGTCACGGTGTTTTCAGGCCATTCTTAGGGGTGCTTAATTTCAAAAAGTACATATTTTACCTCGGCCCGCAGGGCCGAGGTAACGGGCGCTCGGCATACTGCTTGAGGGCCGAAGGCCCGAAATAGTCTCATGCTGCTCTACTCCCGAACAACCCTTACTCCCGAACAACAGCTGCTTGAGGGCCGAAGGCCCGAAATAGTCTCATGCTGCTCTACTCCCGAACAACCCTTACTCCCGAACAACAGCCGAGGGCATACTGATGGCGGTGCGCGAAGCGCCGCTGATGCACGCTCCCCGCGGAACTAGCTTGGGAGAGCCGCGAAGCGGCTCCTCCCAAGCTAGTTAAAATAATAACGCATTGGGAAGCTGGGAGATATAAGTTGCTTCTCTTATTTTAATTTTTACATGGAAGGAATGCGAGGACCGTCCTCCAAATCTTCCATTTTGTTATTGTCTCAGGGGTTTTGTTTCGAAGAAAAAGGATCTTCATAGCATATAATGTAACTCTTGTGGTCTTTCTCGTTAGTTTGATAATTTGCATGTTTCCACCAAAATTCACGACTATGCTTTTTAGTCGAAATAATTAATTAATAAAAATTAGATCGACCACTACGGTAGATGAAACCGACTGTTTCTCGGCAACAGAACAAGTTCGCCGTCGATTGCGTTCTCAATCTCCAGCACCTCATGGAAGAGTAAGTCTTATACTCAGCACGATTTAGACTTCAAAGTTTGACTGTAATTTTACAAACTTTCCCTTGTACTAATGGAACGGTTGTTGCACGTTACTTTCAGGCAGGGTTTTCATCTGTCCTTATTTCTAAGATTTGTTCTTATTTTTAGCGTCCAAATCTTAGAAAAATAAAATGTCCTTATTTCTAAGATTTGTCCTTATTTTTGGCCAATGTTCTTATTTTGTTCTTATTTCACGCAATATCCATTTCCAAATGGGAATTTTTGAAATACAAGCAACTTTTCCTAAAAATTTTCGCCTGCGGCGCTATTTGGATGCCATTTTTCCTCCAAGTATTTAAAAAAATAGTGCAAATTTTTATGAATATCGCCTAAAATTGAAAAATTTTTTCTATTTTTTCATTCATGCAGAATATAATATTGGCATTATAGTTTCGGCGCGAATTTTAAAAATTTGAAAAAATGCACCCCTAAGAATGCACTTGGAAAAATTTTTGCTAAAAAATCATAGGGGGGACCCTATGGTTTGAAAAAATTATAAAAATGTTCTTATTTTTGACCCCGAAATCTTAGTTTTTGGGGCAAATGTTCTTATTTTTGGACATGAGTCTATGAAAACCCTGCTTTCAGGATAGACAAGGTAATCGCGCTCTAGGATCCATCGTATGCCAAATGGGAAATGATCAGGACCGTGCCATCATGGAATATGCAATCGGAGAGGACAGTCGCACTTATTCATTGACACAAGTCGTTAAACCGAAAGATAAGAAATATCGCAATAACGTGAACGTTACTCTCGAATTCGGACCTGATGTGAGCTTAAAATTATAAAATAGGAATTGGGATGATGAATGTTCATTTTCTCTTTTTTCGAGGGAAACAGATAATCGTCAATAATTTGCACTATTAATATTTAATTTCAGCGCTCGTATCTCACAATAGCTCCCGAGGCCTTTGCAAATCCGCCAGACGATTATCAGTAGGTGAAAGATTAAAACAAGAAATTCTTTATTCTACAATTAAACTGTTTGATTATTGTTGTCATATTTTCATTGTAAATATTTTCATACATGTTAGATAAACTAATAAATTATTGTGCACTAGTTCCAGAGAATCCATACGGGAGGCAAATCTGATTAAAAATTTTGTCTATATGTATACCTATATGCTCCCTCACATTTCAAGGGGTAAGGTCGGGCGCTGCGCGCCCGTCCACGGGACTGGCTCAACCACCTGCGTTTATGGGGCCTAAGAATGCACTTCCGAAAAATTTTCACAAAATAATTACAAGGAAAAAGCATCCTAAGACTGCACATTTCCTGGCGCTAATCCAGAACCTGGTGAGAATAACACGACCTCGTAAGAATAAATACCGTAACTGTCGTCAGGTTCGGATTCAGCACCATTGAAAACCCCCTGGTGCAAAAAGTTAGCCCCTTAGATGCTTTGTTACGTAAAATAAAAAATGGTCACTTTTTGATAAAAATGGCCATTTTTTGAACAAAACGCAAATATGGGTTAAACTTTTTTTCAGATGCATTCTCAGCAAGTCCGTACGAACATTTTGAGCTGTAGCTTGCCCAAAAAGCATCGGCGAAAGGTGTCTAACGGTCAGTGGGACGGACGGACGGAATCAGTAGGCTAGCTTACTGGGGGATAAACCATAAAATAAATTTTGTTATTTTATAACTTGAGATGCGGTGATTTGCCCTATCGTTCGTTTTCTATTTTTTATTGCACATGAGACGCGGGAAACCCAAATTTGAACTTCATGATTTTTTTCTCGATTTTTTACAGCGTCCGGCTATTTTCTGATTGTTTCTACCCTACGATCTATCGATCTGCGATATCAAAATATGGAATACCGGAACAAAAACAATGGTTTATCCCTCTTTCTTCGAAATTTCGCATCATCGATTACGAAATAATGGCCCAAAATTGAGAAAAATTATGAAATTCAAATGTGGGTTTCCCGCATGTCATGCCGGATTCTTCATGTACCCATGGTTACAGAAAACTACAACAGCCTTGTGGGCCATTGCATGGCTTTGCATGGCTTTATTTACAGAACAATCCGGTTGGGACCAACAATGCTCAAATGCAATGAAGAGTCTTCATTGAGAGAGAGAAGAGACGACAGACAAACAGAGCGTGCGCCGCACACTAGCACCGAATTGATATGCATTTTCCAATGCATATGCAGTGGGAAATAACCAAAGAGAGAGTGTGACTTTGGTTAATTCAGAGTGTGACTTTGGTTAATTCATACTCTCTCTTTGGTTATTTCCCACTGCATATGCATTGGAAAATGCATATCAATTCGGTGCTAGTGTGCGGCGCACGCTCTGTTTGTCTGTCGTCTCTTCTCTCTCTCAATGAAGACTCTTCATTGCATTTGAGCATTGTTGGTCCCAACCGGATTGTTCTGTAAATAAAGCCATGCAAAGCCATGCAATGGCCCACAAGGCTGTTGTAGTTTTCTGTAACCATGATGTACCGAACTGTACATGTGTTCAAGAACTTACTGATCATTCCTCAAAATCAGAATGCCCATAAGTACCCCAAACTTCTAATTTCAAGTTAAGCCAAAACAGTTAATAACAATAGTTTCATACGTTATCTGATACTTGTTCTTTCAAAATCGCAATTTTATCTTTTTTTTTTGGTTTTCCGGAATAGTCGTGTGTTTATTATCAAAAAAATCAATAACAGTCGCAAAATTGTGGCCAATCCGGGAAACTTTTGGATTGAATGTTTTATCAGAATTGTATAGAAAACTGTCTCTCTTTTCTTTCTTTGTCATTTCAAATTCAAATCACTTTGAGAAGAGACCAGCTCGTGTTCTAGAAGAGATTTATTTTCAATTACTTCCCCATATTTTTCCTAGACTGAGTATCATCATTTGACTAATATTAACTCACTTTGGTTTTTCAATGAAATATTAATGCAGTAAACGATTTTGTGTCTTTTCAATTAACGATTTTATGCTTTACTTGTGCACATCACTGAAAAGTTTTCAATAAACTATAACCGACCTGTTTAGATCTGACTCCAATTCCACTGTCAAATACTAAATGGCTCGCTCAAAATTACCGAGTATCGCAGCGCACAAAGAAGCCCAAGTACGAAAATTGCTCGCTCAAATGAAGGAAAAAGGCAGAAATTACACCTTGATTTTTATTGTGAAAATTAATAACTTTTGTTTCAGTTGAACAGGACATCGTTGACTTGGAAGCCGCAAAGCGAAAATTTTCCACAGCCTACGTCGAAGTAATGATGAAAGAGCTCGAAAAAGCGATCCCCGAGGTATTATTTTTTTAAACATTGCGTCAATTGAAAAGGCATATTCTTAAAAAAGTGGAAGTCTAAAACCTACAGAGCTGAATTTATTTTAAAAATTTGATCTGAAGAATATAATTGTTCCTATTAATAATTTGAGGAAGATTTCTAATATACGCTTACCAAAAACGGAATAACGTGCTGTTAAATTAGGATACTATTAACTGATAATTTGAACGCTACCGCCAAATTTGGAATGCTTAGCATTGGCATTTCTCAAGGGACTAAAAAATTTTAGCCAAGTTGTAATAAAAACTTTGTTTCACTGACTTATGTCATGTATTTAATATAAAATTTCACTGAATCTAATTTAGAATATTTTCAATATGAAAGCCACGGATTTCGTCGAGCAGTTCCCTAATCGCGGTTTGTTTACCATATTTCAACCCATAATCAATATTGTGCCTTTAAGGTATAAAGGAGGAATTCTACCCTCTCACTAGCCCGAAGAGGAGACCGAACCCGTTCAGAACAGTGATGACACCCGCTGGAGTGTCCATGCAGGTTCCGGGAATGATCATGCCGCGTATTGCGGGGTTAGTTTTATGACTTATTATTTTAGATAATAGTTTATCGTAAACTGAATAGGGATAGGAGAACTTTTTTTGACGAGGTATGAAATTTTGGTATTTATTATTTAAAATTTAGGATAAGAAAACATATAAGTACGCATTTTCAACAATTTTTTTGGACAAAAACTTGCAATTACCGCATCACTACCGCACCAAAAATTATAGAAAATGTTCAACTCCATATTATTTATTAATTTCTACATATTGGTCTTAGAATAAGTTATTCTGGATTAGAAGAATATTCTGAAACAATATTGATGCCTTATTGATAAAATCGAGAGAATGACAAATGTTCACATTGTTTGCATATGTTTCGCTCAGCAATTGTGACAAAAATTACAATTTTATTTCTATATTTTTGGGAAACCTTTCAGCAACGTCCTCGATTCTCGTCAGTCGCGCAAGGGCGAAGTCACCTTTTCTGTGCGTGGAACTCCGATTCTCAACGAAAGGAACCGTGTTGGACAAGCGGCTGGTGATGCGGAGGACAGGAAAGCTAAGATGCTTGCTCAGGTATTTGAACTTTTAAATTAACTTTTTCGTGATTTGGGAAAATTATCCTGATATCTGAAGCGTTAGTGGAGGCTAGAAAATTCCATAGTTCGGCTGCGCTCATAAATGGCGTATATTGTCCTGATAGAAAAATACATTTTGAGAAAGCATTTGAGGAGGAGTAAATAA
Source organism: Ditylenchus destructor (assembly GCA_022814885.1). Taxonomy (NCBI): domain Eukaryota; kingdom Metazoa; phylum Nematoda; class Chromadorea; order Rhabditida; family Anguinidae; genus Ditylenchus; species Ditylenchus destructor. The sequence continues at coordinate 43,779 of JAKKPZ010000338.1, forward strand.
ATAATTTTATTCAATTTTAAGCTGCTTCGCAAACCGGAGGAGGAAATGTCGCCGGCTACTAAGCAAATCGTCGAACAGCTTTCAACTTTCTTGTCTCAGAAGACCGGAACGAAGCCATTGTAATCAAGCATAAACAAATACATGTTCATTCAACTGTACTTAATGCTTCGTTGTTTTATTGACGACGTCTATGTCAAATTTTATAACGAATCTTGCGCGAACATTCTAAATTATCAATACAATATCGATAAATACCAATTTGATAGGCTCAAATTTGACTAAGTTCTCAGTTGAAAATTTTTTTCTTAGATAAATTTTTTTATGAAGCCTGCACGTTGTTGACATTTGGAGCTAGTTCAATTACTCTTAACAATTTATTTAATGCCGTAAGAATAAATTCGAGAGAAATAAATAAATTCGAAAGAACGATATTATAGATTGATATTGAGTATTGAGAAATTCTACAAGAGCGGATAAAAGACATGGAATGTGTATTTAAACTAATGATGAGCACTTCTTTTGAGCAAATTCTTCTTTTAATATAGATTTTACTTGTGAGACTTATAATAGAACCTTATATCCTCGGTGATGTTTAAAATTGATTTCAACTTCTCTTTCAATGCCAAATAGGTGGCAGAGTCGTGTTCCTTCACCCAGATGTAAATCTAAAAGCAATTAAAGTTACAATGAAAAAACTTATTTTTTGAAAATAACTGGAATGAAAAAAGAGAGAACTTCTAAGAAACAGATTTTATACATATACATCTCAACTAATCTATACACCTCCGTCTTCTTTGAACAAGAAATGCCATAAATCCTCTTATAAGTCCCCGGGGGACTTATTATTTCGTAAGGGTTTTCAAAAAAAATTTCAAAACCATTTTTTTCCAATATTTTCAATGACAAAGTTTTGACATTGGTTTCTTCCTTACATAATTCAACCAGTTCTACACGAATATGCCCTTATTTTTGGCCGTTATTTTGCGAGATTATAAACACGTTATGAACGTGAATTACATTTGCAGTTATTATTTGTTGTGCATTTTGTTTAAGCCCAATTTTGGGGTACTATTATCGAGGTCTCCTTCTATATCGATATGATTAGAATGAAAAACTGTGTAATATTCTTGCTGAATTACAATTTTTTCATAGTTATAACTAGCTGTAATTACTGATACGGTAATTTGCAAATAAATGCGGAAAACTCACTGATACGTTATCGTTCGGTTGATATCCAATCGCGGCCATGATTCCGCAAATGTAGTTTTCAAGGTTCGGGTCGAAATTGTTTGTGGCAATCACGTTGAGCAATTCGTTCAACATCTCATGGAATCTTGTTTCGTGTTTTCTTAAAAGAGCAATTCGAAAACGGCCTCCGTTCATATTCGGCGCGTTCCCATCCGGTTTGATTCCGTCTTTGAAGAGGTAGAGATCGGCTTTGGGAACGACTCGTGAAGTATTCTCGAGAGAATAAGCGTCGTTGTACATGCTAAAATAAGTTTTAGAATTATCTGGAATGTCTAATATCAATGCAACTCGGAACACAGAACCCTTTTTTGGTTAATAATGGATGTCAATTTCCAAGGATTATGTTTATGACCCAAATAGGCCCGTCGATAAATATTATTGGTCAAGAATTATGACTCAATCGTATGTAGTTCATAGCTATAGCGGGGAACACATACTTGGTGGGTTTTACTTGGCATTAGTTTAGTCAATGTGCATCGTAGTTTGAGTCCACTTTCGACATTTTCGCAGTAAAATTTTGCTATACTACAGGGTGGCCCAAAAAAAATTCCACCTGTTGAGGCCTCTGTATTTCGTCTGTTGTGAAGCAACCCCGATGATGTTAATGTCTTAAAAACTGCTACTATCTGAGATCTCTTACATGCAAAAGAGATCTTGTTCGTAACCAACGAATTTCATGGATATCTGACCCCTTGAATACACCTCACTTTGCAATTTTTCCCATACAAATTGAAACTTTGGAGGCCTGTTTCGACCACTTTTTACAGAGGAATTGATCAAACCAAGGTCAGATTCAGATCCGCCGTGAAATTCTGGGTAAGATAGGCTATTCTGCGGCTATCTACCGAAAATTTTATTTTTTTCCGACTTTTTTGGCCCATTTTTTACATATTTTTGGCCGAAACTTGCCGAAAATCGTCTCAGACGACCATGTCGTTGACCACAAAGTTGTTCAGTGAGTCGAATACTACCCGAAAAACATATTTTCACTGAGAACAAAATTTTCACCATTTTTTCGGTACCATGTGGTACCGAAAAAATGGTTTAAAAAATTGGACACATGGGTTAAAAAATCGATTTTTCAAAAAGTTGCCCGAAAATTGGCATTTTCGGGCTGGAAATGATAAATTTGGGGGAAAATTTTAAAAAACATGTGTTTCAACATATGTTTTTCGGGTAGCATCAGAGGCCTTAACAGGTGGAATTTTTTTTGGGCCACCCTGTAGTAGCTCTACTGTTCGTTTTCATAGATTAAAGTTTTATGGAAGCGTGAGATAAATAAGGAAACAATAACAGGATAAAGATTTACCTCTGAGTAGCAGCCAGTTTAGCATGAGTAATTTTTAACTACCAATTTTAAGCACTCATTTCACCTCTCTATTTTTCAGGATAATTATAAGTTCCTCACCTCCAGAGATGAGCCATACTCGTCACTGATCCTTTCGAACTCAAGCGCGAATTCCATTTGAGGTCAGGATCCTGTATTTGAGCCACAGCTTCGTCATCATTTGGTAGCATCTTCCACATAATCCATTGCTGTTGGAACGGTTGACTTTCTGCCATTTCGAAATAGTTTTCCGAGCAAGATTTCAATAAATTTGGAAAATAAAAGCTTTGCTGGAGTTGGAAATGAAATCTTTCGGCCCGCTAGTTTATAATTTATTCCAATCGATGGCAAATGTTGTGTGCACGAAAACATAGGGAGCGCAGCTTCCTTGGGCCAGCTGCGAATTCCCAGCACTTTCCAACTAGTCGAAGTTGGTTTTACAGTGAATGTTGCCGCTTTAGCTATAGAAATAGCGGTATAAAGGGGATGACCAAGCGAAAAGATAAGTAGACCAAGAAGAAACCATATAATAGATCGCAAAACATTTCTTCTCCACTGCCAGTTTGGGTTTATTTGTTTGTTTATTTCAAACTGCCCAGCACTTTCCCATTTAGGCACTCATTTGCTGTTCCGGAATATATTTTCGTATTAGTCATGGCAACGCACTTTGCTCAGCACTGCATCGCTTCCCATGGAGTTCTAGATCACGCAGAACTGACTGTAGTATATATGAATCAGATCCATAAACATTCAACAGCGAAACGGATTTGAACTATTTCCAAATGATTAAATATAGTTTAGGAATTTATTGGGCCATTTACATTTTGGGGTGATCAAATGGTTCTGAAATAATTTCACTGCCCTCAAAGCTCATAAGAAGTTTAAAAGCTGATTTGGAGAACGAAAGACCACCGAGAATGACCAATCGAAAGCTTAAGTAACGAAGTGTTTAATAACCAAATCAATCTGCAAACCAAACCCCGAAAAGCTAAGTGAGACTTATCGATTGGTATATAACTTGTTTTTAGCTCACAATAACATTTAAAAAATATGGCTTCATGAGGAAAAATCAGAAAAATTTTGGGTATGCAATGCTTCCCCCCTCGAAAAACGCGTCATACACCCATAGTGTCAATGTAAAAGTTGTTTATCTCGACAAGATAAGCCCAAAAAGTGGAAAAAAAATTCGAAAATTGCTTCTAGAACGTTCTAGAATTTTAGAATAACACCTCTCCGGTAGGTGTCTGGTACCTACCTATTAGGTTATTTTAACACAGTGTACCTACTGTATAGGTATGCGATCCTCAGTAGGTACAAGGCCTAAGACTGCACAGCAGCCTAAGCGTTAAGCATAAAATTAAGTCAGTATTGGGCGTGCACAGCGGGGCCCCAAGCCCAATTTTGGGGTACTATTATCGAGGTCTCCTTCTATATCGATATGATTAGAATGAAAAACTGTGTAATATTCTTGCTGAATTACAATTTTTTCATAGTTATAACTAGCTGTAATTACTGATACGGTAATTTGCAAATAAATGCGGAAAACTCACTGATACGTTATCGTTCGGTTGATATCCAATCGCGGCCATGATTCCGCAAATGTAGTTTTCAAGGTTCGGGTCGAAATTGTTTGTGGCAATCACGTTGAGCAATTCGTTCAACATCTCATGGAATCTTGTTTCGTGTTTTCTTAAAAGAGCAATTCGAAAACGGCCTCCGTTCATATTCGGCGCGTTCCCATCCGGTTTGATTCCGTCTTTGAAGAGGTAGAGATCGGCTTTGGGAACGACTCGTGAAGTATTCTCGAGAGAATAAGCGTCGTTGTACATGCTAAAATAAGTTTTAGAATTATCTGGAATGTCTAATATCAATGCAACTCGGAACACAGAACCCTTTTTTGGTTAATAATGGATGTCAATTTCCAAGGATTATGTTTATGACCCAAATAGGCCCGTCGATAAATATTATTGGTCAAGAATTATGACTCAATCGTATGTAGTTCATAGCTATAGCGGGGAACACATACTTGGTGGGTTTTACTTGGCATTAGTTTAGTCAATGTGCATCGTAGTTTGAGTCCACTTTCGACATTTTCGCAGTAAAATTTTGCTATACTACAGGGTGGCCCAAAAGCATTTTAGCGCATGCCGCAATCAAATTTTTGCAGTTTTTTAAGAAATTTTTAAAGGGTGTCCGGTACTGCTATAAACTAAAATTATTTAGCATCTGCGAGTAACTTTCTATCGAATCCCACATTTGCGAAAGTACACAATATTTTTATGGGATAAAAAAATTGACAAAAATGACGCATTCCGATTTTTTGCCCCAGAATTACATAAGTTTTGGAAGATTTTTCTGGAAATATCCGCTACACCTCTGATTAAATTTTCGCATTTTAGCAGTACCCCATGCCAATATCATGGGCCAAGAACAAATTTTGGATGCGTTGAAAATTTTGGTAAAAATCGTCATTTTTCGCAGGACAAAAATCCAAACCTCCGGGTATACTTTTAGGCAAAACCGCGGGAATTTTGCATGTGTGTAAAGTAAAACTTGCAAAAACCATAATTAGAGATCAAGTACAACCTTCCTGACTACTTGGTTGCATGAAGTTATGGCACTTATATTCTTTTTATATCGAATAAAGAAAATTTAAAAAACCGCACTTATTTATGAAACGATCCAATAGTATTATCATTTCAACGCACTTTACGCTGGGTAAAGGTAGTTAAGTAAGTTAACAAAGTTCAGTGAGTGGGGTCCATCTAGCACTCTTCATCGCTTGAGAGGCAATCTTTATGAAAATTTTTACTTATTTTTAAAATAACAATAACATACCAAACACGACATCAGCCGACATCACCCACAAACCCCCGAAACTCTCGAAAGGGAGACCCGGTATAGCCGGAGCGAACTCAAACCAGTAATAATTGCATACTTTTGTTTGCAGTGCATTCGTAATTTTATTAAACGTACGGCCCCAGCGTACCTAAGGTGCTGGTGGGCATAGGTGTTCTATCTTTCGCTATTCTATTCTCAAAGCTTTAGTGTTAAAGACATTATGTAAAGTTGTGAGTGAGACAGAAATGCTGTCGAGAACAAACCTAACTCTCGTACACACACAAACAAAATACACACTCCAACCCACGGGTGAGGTTCGGGTACGCCTTTCCTAGACACCCTGCGGGTCACAGACAGAGCTCTCAATCGGAGCCACCTGTCAATCAAGGCCCAAGAACTGGTCTGTTCTCGCAACTATAGGCCAAAAGGGGGTTACCTTAAGACCTAGGAACCAAACTTGATCTGCGACGAAATGTCCAGATCAAGCTAATCAAAGTTAACGCAACTAGCAGGGGCTCCGCTAGAATTTAAATGGGAACACAAACTTATTACAAATTTTATTCCGCTCAAATTCAGCCAAACACCGCAAAATAATATAAACACGACAAAGCAAATTCAAAAGGCACAATACAACAGTAAGCAAAGTGAGGCACAAAGCAAACGGCAGTAGGACCCAAGAAAATGCCAAAAGCAGGGGAAACCGAAAGTGCTCTAAGGAGAGCAATTGACCACAAAGCAATTTGACCGCAGGAAAAGTAACAGAAAGGCACGTCTTTCTGAACTAATCCCAAACAAAAATAACCGAGCTTTTTCTTGCTTCTCCAAACTGGAACTTTGAAGCTGACCACTGAAAAAACTGCCCTTTCTGCAGAATTCATCTCATTTTATACCGCCCAATCTGGGGCGGGCTCAAATCCAAAACTGTCCGTTGTGGCTTGAGTTTTAAGCTAGGATTTTCAGCTATCTGATGTTCTAAGGTCAGGGCTGATCTTCCCCATCCGGGCTGTACATCCGATGCTATGGAATTTTAGGAACTACCTGGACCGATCTGTTCTGATCTAACGGATATCCTTTTTCCGCACCCCAAGCTCTTATAATTTTGAATTGGCTAATCCTTTCCTAATGTTTTATCCTTAAAATGTTTCTCTGTTTATAGCTCTGAGTTCGATCTGTACCCTTATAAAAACTCAGTGTTACGCAATATTGCCGATCTGGTGTTCTTTGGTCAAATGTTTCTCCCCATAACTTTTTTCCTAAGGGTTTTCCTAATGCCGTTTTCAAATCATTACAAAAAGAAAGTACAATTTTAGGGTCCAAGTTCAAAAGGCAATTAAATACAAGTTACAATCCTTATAATAAGTTAGTGACGATCCTCCGTCCGTCCGTACGCCGCACGTTTATTCGAATTTGAATTCCCGCCTTTGGCATTCTGTATATTTTGAAGATTCTGTCTTTTTAAGGGATCAAAGATCACTTATTTTTGAAGATTCTGTCTTTTTTCACCCAAAATGTGATTCTTAGGGGTGCATATTTTGAAGATTCTGTCTTTTTAAGGGATCAAAGATCACTTTTTTTGAAGATTCTGTCTTTTTTCACCCAAAATGTGATTCTTAGGGGTGCATATTTTGAAGATTCTGTCTTTTTAAGGGATCAAAGATCACTTATTTTTGAAGATTCTGTCTTTTTTCACCCAAAATGTGATTCTTAGGGGTGCATATTTTGAAGATTCTGTCTTTTTAAGGGATCAAAGATCACTTATTTTTGAAGATTCTGTCTTTTTTCACCTAAAATGTGGTTCTTAGGGGTGCATATTTTGAAGATTCTGTCTTTTTAAGGGATCAAAGATCACTTTTTTTGAAGATTCTGTCTTTTTTCACCCAAAATGTGATTCTTAGGGGTGCATATTTTGAAGATTCTGTCTTTTTTCACCTAAAATGTGATTCTTAGGGGTGCATATTTTGAAGATTCTGTCTTTTTTCACCTAAAATGTGATTCTTAGGGGTGAGCCAAACTTAGACTGAGCCATACTTAGACTGAGCCAAACTTAGACTGAGCCAAACCCAGACTGAGCCAAACTCAGACTGAGACAAACTTAGACTGAGCCAAACATAGACTGAGCCAAACTCAGACTGAGACTGAGTTTGCGAGCCACCGCATGTGGCGAGCCAATCCTGTGGTCGGGCGCGGAGCGCCCGACCTTCCCCCCTGGAATGTGAGTGAAGTTAGAACAGAAAAGGCATACTGATATAGAAAAGGCATACTGATATAGAAAAGGCATACTGATATAGAAAAGGCACAAGGGTCAAATATGCCGCTTCGCGGCATATTTGACCCTTGTACACGGTTAGGGTGCACAGTGTCATATTGGGTTCGTCATCGCTTCGCGCACCGCCATCAGTATGCCCTAGGCTGTTGTTCGGGAGTAAGGGTTGTTCGGGAGTGAAAAATGAGTTTTGAGCGCAAAAAAAATTTTTCCGAAAAAAAATTTTTCGTACCCCGGGCTACCCCGGACATTTTTTTTGACCCCGGATTCGGATTCAGCACCGTTGAAAACCCCCGGGTGCAAAAAATCAGCCACGCAGATGGTTCGGTTCAAAAATGACCATTTTTGACCAAAATGGCACTTTTTGGCAAAAATGGCCACTTTTTGATACCTCCGCACCCTAATTTTTACATTTTCGGTCTTGCCTCGTCAATACCTACAAAATGAGCTATTTGCAGCTCTTAACCGCGGAACACAGAAACTTTTTTTGTAGCATCGAAAACCTGCTTTTTGACCTTTTTGGCAAAAAATGGCCACTTTTCCATACCCCCGCACCCTAATTTTTACATATTCGTTCTTAACTTTTCGAGACCTACAAAATGAGCTATCACACACCCCTGTATCGGCGGAACACAGAAAGTTGGTTTTTTGTGCCCTGGACAACGGAGCGTCACTTGCGGCTTAGGGAGATTAGATAGATAGATACTGATATAGAAAAGGCATACTGATATAGACTCCCCGCGCGTTAGCGCGCTAGTAAGACAGTATTTTTTATATAATTAAAGTTTTACTCGCGGTTTGCGACAAATGCTAAACATATGATTTGTTGAAAAGTTACGTGCTCTTGCCAGTGTTCCATCTAGCTCTCTGCTGA